>JANQBM010000007.1:24350773-24363814 GCA_025594535.1 Erythroxylum domingense | reverse complement strand
TCTAATATATCTGCACAATATATCTACAAAATTTGCTCAATAATGGCTCAACAATATCTCCAAGATTCTTTATAATGTCAGCTCCGCTATTAATTATGAATGTCATCACAAAATGTGTGTGTTAAATATTTTCCATAAAATTTTAGGAGAATTTTGATGAATTTTTGTATATGATAGTATTGTTAAAATTAATAATATTTGGAAGATAGTTTGTTAATGCTAAGTGTACTTAATAATCATAGTTAAAGTTAATTATAATTGACATTTTTATAATCCTAGTTAAGATATCTTTTATTGTCAAGTTGTTTTCAATGTTTAAAACATATTGTTGAAAAACACATGGTAGGTTATTTAAGATATGAAAAGTAAATATCTTTTGGACATTGAAATATTTGTGAACCAAAAATTTTAAATTGAATAGGATAAAAATATCATAAATTTAACTAAACAGCTATTCTTAATTATTAATATTTAGTAACAGTAAAATAATTATTTATAAAAATTTTGGAAATGGTATATCAAGATAATATAAAGTAGTACAAGATTTTAATTAGAAGTTTAACAATTCTTATAGATATAGAATGACAACAATAACAACAACAATACTATGCAACCTTACCCCTAACTAATAGAGAGGTTGTTTTAAAAATTCTTACTAACAAAACAATAAATAAAGTTTCAAGCTTTTTTGGATTCTAGGTGACATAAGAGTCGATAAAGGTAAATGAGTTCCCTATGTTTGGATTCCGAAAAAGGGTCCTTGCACATTTGAAGGCACCAAATGAAATAGTGAAAGATCTTCCCTCAGATGTAGGATTGTTGACACCCTCTTCCAACAACTTCTTTGCTATAGCTAAACTTCTAGCGGATACAGTGAATGAGTTCCCAGATTTAGTATGGAAGACAACTTGATTAGATGAACTAGCAATATGATGCTTTTCACCTTAAACATAATTAATATAGAACTTAGATTGCTAGTTTAGTGAAATCATTTAACAAACCCAAATTGGAACACATGCATACCTGATTGACCAGACATACTTATTAGAATTGACAAATTTTCCAAAACAACTAATTTCCGTAATCCTTTACAGATTATTATGACATCGCCCCAGCCTCTATTTCCATCTATGTTCTCTTGAAGATTTAAGGAAGCTTAACACAACATATAAAATCAAATGTTGATATATATAATAGGTTCATAATAGGAAATGAGATTTAGATAATAAGCAAAGTGAGGTAGTTCAGATGATACTAAAAATCGTGAAGAAGAAGATCGACCATGGAAGACAAATATTTATTAATGTATAAAGAGGGGATTTGTTATGCATTGTTTTTTTCTTCAGTAGGGACAATTTTACCACATTCTTCCTAACAGGAAGAATTTTCACCATAAAAAATGAGTCACTACATTGACATTCCTTAATGAATTATGTTAAGAGTTATATTATGTAAAAGCGAATTTAGAATAAAATTCATTATGTTTAATGAAATTTTCGATGATAAGTGAAAGTATTACAGTTTAGTACTTATACATCTTCAATCTGCCTAATGAGATGAAAGTTACCCTTATTAAAATAAAAGTAGTTCATTTACCCTTTCTATCATATCTAAATTTTAAAATTTAAAGTCGATTACACATGACCATGTTTTTGATGTAAAGAAATAAATTAATATTTATATAGGGTTATATTACTATTATTACAAAAACAGTTAAATACTCTTTCAAACCTTTCATCAAATAGTTAGCAGGCTTTTTTTAAAGAAGTGTTAAAGGTCGTAAAAATGTCAACCCATATACAACCAACAAAGGAAGACAATAAATCACATTCGATACACAAACACAAACACAACCTATACACAATATGCAGAAAAAAGAACTCACAATAAACACTTAAACGTATAAGTAAAATAGAGCACAAGAAGGAGGGTTTGAAAATAAAAAAGAAGAACAATACCAACATAGTTAAGGATGCTTCTTTGAAGGTGACGCCAAAACACACGAGACGAACACAAGAAAGGGGACAATTGTTCTTGGACCATGAATGTAAAGGAATATGGACAGCTATCACGAAAATGAAGAGAGGTTCATTTTCATGTTAATAACCTAATACAATATGATGTCGTTTCTTGTTAAAATAAACAATGTCATTTTCAATTTTCAGAAGAAATTCAATTTAGAATAAAATTCATCATGTTCAATTAAATTCTCAATAATATACTACAATTTAGTACTTATACATCTTCAATATGTCACAATGAAGCATAGCAGTGGCAATTTAGACAGACAATCGAAACCACATCATAATAAATAGAGGGATAAAAAAGAACATAAAAGCACATCACAACAGCCCAGAGAATGAAAGGAGAATAAAAAAATAACAATACATAAGGTGGACAACTTATTTGGACAGACGGACAATCGAAGACACACACAATAGAAGATGGAGATTCACCATGTGTAATGCTTCTTTAATAACTGACAAAACTAGAGGGAGAATGGAAGAAAACGACGAATAGTCGAAGACAAAGATGGCTTCATCTTTGGCTTCAATTTCATGCTAATAACCTAGTAGGGAACGATGTTGTTTGTTGTACATTAAAATGATGACATTTGTTGTACAAAAAACGACATCGTTAGAAACGTCATCGTTTGCTAGACTGTACATAAAGAGGAATGTTGACGACTAACACAAAAATGACTTCGTTTGTGGTTAACATAAACGACGTCATTTTTTATAAAGTCGAAAGAAATATACCATTTAGTGAGGTTGCATAAACCTATCCTGAACTGGTTTGTCATTACCATTTGGTTTCACATTTGGGTAATATAATAATATAATATATATGTAAATTATATGTTACAGTACAATATTTTGATATAATAAAAAGATAATAATTATTAAATAGAGTAATATATATATATTACATATGTAAGATATAGGAATATTTATATATAATGTAAATTTTCATAAAACATTACATTAATTACATTACTTGTTCAATATTAAATTGCTATTAAAAATTTTATTAAGTTTAAGAAAACTATAATTTATTATATATAATTTTATAGTAATTTAAAATCTATTAAAAAATGTAGCATTGGCAATGCTTTTGAAGATTAGTCGTCAAAAGTGAACATTTAGCAGCGATTTGTGATATCGTCGCTAAATAAATGGACAAATTAAGCGACGTGAAACGTCATCGCATTCATACAAAAGGCGATGATTTTTAAAATTGGTCGCAAAATGTGTGATGTCGGTTTTCTTTTGTAAATGAAAAATGAATTCGTCAAAATATTTTCACGTATAAAAAAATTAAGTCGAGACGACGTCATTTCTTTGACGTCAAATGATGTCGTCTTAACATCTGTTAAATGAAACAACACCAAGGTCACCGCTTATTTTTCCTCTCTTGCGCCAATTTCCATCTTTTTCCTCTCTCCCGTGTTGGTTTATCGTCGTTTTCTCTTCTTCTCGCTGGCATTTACGTGCCTTTGTCTTCTCCAGTCGCTATCCTTCTATCCTTCAGTTGAGATAAGTCATTCAACATTTGTTCTTTGTAATGTTTTGTATACACAGTGTTGGTATTTTAAGAGAAAATGTTGCACGTGCTTAATGAATTTTTGAAGTGATTACACATTTGTTTGAATTTTCTATCGTGCATTTGGCTTTGCAATGTGTTCATGTTAGTTGAGGAAGGAAAAAGACATGATTTCCTTAGGTAATTTGGGATGAGTATGTTATGCCTTTGAAGTGTTCGATGAAAGTTTAGAGTGGTCTCTTTAATGGTTTTCTCTTTGTTTTAAATGTCTAAATATCCCTTTAGAGCTCCCTACACCTTAGTTAAAACCCCAAAAACCACTCTAACTTCCCTTTTTAGTTTTTAATGCTTGAATACCCCTCTAGGTGTCTTTTCACTTTATGAAAAATCTTAGAAACTAATATAAGACTTCAACATTTTGTTTTAAATAATTAGGCATCTTTGTAAGTCTCCTACTAACTTTAGAAAAATTTGCTATCAAACACTCTATAACTTCCTCGTTTAGTTTTAAATACCTTGATACTTCTTTAAGTATCTTACTAATTTTGGAAAAAATATAGAAACCATTTTAAGACTTGTCTGTTTAGTTTAAAATATCTGGACACCTCTGTATATCCCATTCTCACTTTCGATAAAACACAGAAAACCACACTATAACTTCTCAGTTGTGTTTTAAATGTTCAAATACCCCTCTAGATTTCTCTTCACCTTAGGTAAAGTCCAAAAAAATAGTTTAAGACTTCCACATTTGATTTTAAATGCGTAGATACCCCTTTAGGTTTCTCTTCATTTTAAGAAAAACCCTAAAACCACTATAGGACATCCTTATTTAGTTTTAAATGTTTGTATGTAAAACCCTAGGAACCATCCTAGGACTTTTTTGTTTTGTTTAATTTAAATGCTTGGATATCCCTTTATATCTCTCATCATTTTAGACAAGCCCTAAAAACTCTGTAGGACTACTTTGTTTAGTTTTAAATGTCTAGATATCCCTCTAGTCTCTCTTTAACCTAGGTAAAACACTTAAAACTACTTTAGGACTTCCCTATTTAGCTTGTATTGTCTTGATATCCCTTAAAGGACTAGATATCCCTCTGGTCTCTCTTTACTTTGTGTAAAATTGTATAAACTACTTTACGACTTCCCAATTTAGATTTAAATGTCTTTATATCCCTTCAATGTCTAGATATCCCTCTAATATGTCTTTATCTTGGGTAAAGCCTTAGAAACTAATTTAGGACTCCCCTATTGATATCTTTCTATGTGTCCCCTTACTTTTGGAAAAACTTTACAAATCATCCCAAAACTTCTCCATTTTAAGTTTTAAATGCATTGATATCCCTCTAAGTCTGCCTTCACCTTGTGGAAAACCCTAAATGCATTGATATTTGTATAACAAGTTGGAATAGGGTATATTTTAAATTCAGAAAATGTTGATTGTTATAGTGTTATTATGAATACATAGATGTGTTTAGATTTTACAACAGGGATTTCTATTTTGAATCTCATAAGATATTGATGTTGTACTAAAATTAAAATTGCATGGAATTTGAAGTTGGAAATTGAAGTTGTGAAATTGCTTATTATGGTACCTTTAAGCTGAAATTGCTTATTATGGAATTTTAAGATGGAATTTGAAATTGTTTTTATGGAATTTGAAGTTGGATATTGAAGTCAGTTAAATGACTATTGGAGTTGTCTTATATGGTACTTATGGCATTTAAAAGTTGGTTAAGTTTTGAAATTGCCATTTTGGAGTTGTTATGGATATCTAGTTCATTTTATTTACCAACAATTGAATATAAGATGAACTATATTGTTATTTGCAACTATACCAATGGGCAATAATAATTTCTTTTAATACTAAAAAGATAAAGAACAACTGTATTATATTAAATACGAAATTTCCTTGTTTTACAGGCTCTATTTTGTGTTGAAGAGCCTCGATAATCGTCTGATGTCGTCATTCTTCTTTGTAGTTTGTGGTTGTCCGTTTATTCAGGTAAGTCGTCCAACTAATGTCTCCAATATGTTTTGCTTTACTAGTTGGAGCATTTGTGAGACTAATTTTTTGTGATTGTAAATAAGGTATTGTTTTTGTCTTGTTGTTTGAAATATTCTAAGTATCGTTGATGAGTTTTTATGTTCTGATTTAATAGTCTAAGTATTTTAGTTTAGGTATTGTTTGAAACATTGAAGCATAATAAACCCTTAGGATGGTATATAGGTTAGAAACCGGTGATGCAGCTTTGATGAGACTTATCAGTGAAAAATTTCACGAGCCTAGGAGCGACAACGAGAAGACCCTTTCTCGATTCATAAGTGTAAACAATGCCACGTAACTTAATGTTTCTTTGCTTTCGAACTTTGTCAATGAACTTCAATCAGAAATACTCTAATTAGTAGTAACTTTTATTGTCATGTAAAATTGAAAGAGGATTGCATTAATAATTCGGTTATTAACTTTTATTCTATAGCTACATGGATAAAAGTTGGATGTCTCATCGAAAACGATCCACTGAATATGTAGAAGGAGTTAAGAGTTTTATGCAAGTTGTACAACATATAATGAGTGATGGATGTGGTATTCGTTGTCCTTGCATCGATTGCTTAAATGACGACTTTCAAAGTCAAGATGTGGTATATAATCACTTGCTAATCCGAGGCATAGATAAATTCTATACTCTATGGATTTATAATGGGAAGCATAAGGAAGCAAGTTGTGGTAGAAATATTGGTACAAGTTATGATGATAGTAACAATAATGATGTAGATGATTGTGATGTTAATGATGATGGTGATGATGGAATTTGCAAGATGTTAGAAAATTATGGGAATTATATGGAGACTATGAATGAAACAAATATGTCTAACATAATTAGTAGTATTACAGAAGATAATTTTGGGAAGTTATTGAAAGTTGCTCAAAAAGAATTATATCCAAGGTGCTCAAATTTCTCTCAGCTATCTTTTGTTTTGAAGTTATTGCATTTGAAGTTCTATAATAAATGGAGTAACTAGTCTTTTAACATGTTAATTGACCTGCTTAATGATGTATTAATTGTTGGACAAAATTGCCCAAATCTTACTATGATGCAAAGAAATTGTTAATAGACTTTGGATTAGGAGATATATCAATACATACCTGTAAGTATGATTATGCTCTATTTTCGAAGGGCAGTAAAGATATTGAGGAGTGTCTGATTTGTGGTACATTAAGGTGGCAAGTGGATGATGGGGGAGGGAAAAAGATACCGAATAAAATCCTGCGATACTTTCCTATTAAACCATGACTGTAAAGACTTTTTATGTTAACAAAAACAGTCATAGATATGAAGTGGCATAAAGAGAAATGCATTGATGATAACGTTGTGCGTCATCCAGTAGGCTCAATGGCATGGAAAGAATTTGATAGAAAGTTTCCATGGTTTGCACAAGATTATCGTGATGTTCGAGTTGGATTAGCCTCAGATGGATTTAATCCTTTCAGTAATATGAGTACTTCATACAACATGTGGTTGGTAATTCTAGTGTCATACAATTTACCTTCATGGAAATATATGAAGGAGCCTTTTATATAATTTTCTTTGCTTATTCCAAGACCTACTGCTCCTGGTAAGGATATCGATGTATACATGCAACCATTAATTGATGACTTAAACGATCTATAGGAAGTTGGATTACAAACTTTTGATGTTATTCAAGGTGAAACATTTATAATCCATGTCGCTATTTTGTAGACTATAAATGATTTCCCAGCTTATAGGGATTTTGTTTGGGTGGAGGACTAAAGGGTATATAACTTGTCCTGCATGTAACCATCAAACTTGTTCAATGAGGCTTCGAAGTAAAATTTGTTATACGGGTCATTGCCATTATTTAAAACATGGGCATAGATGGCGAAGAAGCAAATCGTTTAATGGAAAAGTAGAATTGGGTGAAGCTCCTTTGTAGTTATCTGGTGATGATATTGTTTACCAGCTATCATATTTGGATGACATTACACCTAGAAAACACCCAAGTAATCGAAAACGAAAGAGAAATGATCTTGATGTCAATTGGAATAAAAAAGCATAATTTTCAATTTTCCATATTGGAACGAATTACTATGAGGCATAATCTTGATGTGATGCATATTGAGAAAAATATTTGTGAGAATATTTTAGGAACCGTGATGGGAATTGATGGGAAATTAAAAGACACAATTAAGGCTAGACTTGGCTCGGAAGACATGAATATAAGAAAAGACTTGCATTTGAAAAGAATAGATAATGGGTCATACATTATTCCCCCTACTTGTTACAACATTATGCAGAATGTTAGTGTGTATTTGAGTTATGTTTTTGTGGAGTCATGCTATTGAGTTATGTTATGTAGAATGTTGGTTGGTATTTGAGTTATGTTATGCATAATATTGGAGTGTGTTTTATGTTATGCAGAATGTTAATATGTGTTTGAGTTATGTTATTGCGGAATGTTGGTGTTTGAGTTATGTTATACAAAATGTTAGTGTGTTGTTCAGTTTTGTCATGCAGAATGTTGGTGTGTGTTTGAGTTATGTTTCAGCGGAATGTTAATGTTTGAGTTATATTTTTACAGAACATTCATTTTTAACTTGTATTTTTGCGAAATGTTCATGTTTGACTTATATTAATGTGGAATGTTAATGTTTGAGTAAAGATTATGTGTAATGTTGTAGATATTCAATATAATGGCACCTAGTAAAAATAAGGGAAAAAGGGTGGCAATTACTGAAGAAGTTCCTCCCCCATTGCTGTAGAATTATTTGGACAAAGTTTCGATAATTTTTCAATTCATTTTATCATATGCAATTTTGTTTTACTTATTTAAAGAGTAAGTTAACTTATACGTGTTGTTCACAAATAAAGTTCAATATCATCAATATCGAGAACTTTGAACTTTGAAGTTGTGTGAGTTTACTGTTGAAACAAAGGGCGAAGGATCATTGTTATTGACTTCATAAATACTACAAGTCTTTTCCTTCGAATAAGGAGGCAAGGAGACATGTTCCAGAATGGGTGACTCCAGAAAATTGGAGTGAAATGTGTGATTATTGGACCTTTGCGAGGGTTAAGGTTTGTCTTCTTTCTTTTTACATTTGCTTCCATTAATTTTGTTTTTGCATTTAATGAATATTTCTTTTCTTTATTTAGGAAAAATGTGAGAAAACCAAGGTTAACAGGGGAAAAATGAAAACACAAAACTGGCTCCAAATCATTTGTTGTCGTAGGGCAAGAATTTGTAAATTCTTTGTTTAGAAGTTATTACTATATTAGTAAATACAATATAATCTATTATGTTTCATTTTTTTAATTCATATATCAGAGTCAGACTTAATTACATGGACAAGAGTGTGAAAAAATCATATTCTACAAACTGACACACTACAAGGAAGGTGAAGGTTGGACGTCTAAAGAAGCGTAAGATAATTATATAATTATAAAAATTTTAATTTTAGAGTTTATTTATTTATATAATACTAACTAATAATATTTGAATTACATCTCAATTTTGTGTTTTAAATTGTAGGACAAGAAGCAGGTGATGTTGTAGAGATCACTGTCTGACGGAAATGAGCCCAATGTGGATGACATTTGCAACAACGTCTTTGGTACAAGTTCAGAGTATATCAAAGGTCTTAGGTATGACTCTAAGCCAATTAGTTCATCATCGTTACGACCAGCATATGTAACAACGCTTTAAGAGGAAAATTAGTTGTTTAAGGCTCAGTTCCAATGTAATGAAGAAAAATTACATCGTATTGAAGGAAAATTACAACGTAATGAGCAAAAATTAGATTGTACTGAAGGAGAGTTGACCAAGTTTAAAATAATGATAAAACAACTACTTGGGTCAAATTATGTAAGTAGTAGTGACGATGGGGAGTCTTAGTTTGTCCATAAATTTTTTCTTAACTTTTGTAATTAACATTTAATTACATTTTAATTTTTTATAAAATGCATTTAATTTTTAATTATAAATTTTTTTTATTTTATTTTAGTTAATTATTATTCAAACAATGTTACCGACAATAATTTAAAAATGTGACTTAATTATAATTCAAACCATGTTAAAAATGATAACATGAATTAAAAATGTTATTAATAATTTTAATTAAATGATAAATTAGTAATAAGAAAGTATAATTAAAAATAAAAAGTATAATTAAAAATAACAATTCTTCACTAAAACTTTTTAGCTACAAATACAAAATTGTCAGCAAATTTTTTTACCTACATTTTTCAAACGTGTCTAATAACATTTAGCTACGTTTCAAAAAACTTAGCTAAATATATTTTACTATGCAAATAAATCGTAGTTAAAAATTATTACCTACACCTAAGCTAACAAAGCTAATTATCTTTAGCCACGAAAATAAAACGTCGCAATAAGTCATTTGCGACAATTTTGTTTCTCCTCACCTATTCCTTTTTTCGAAGGTGTGATCGTAGCAAAATTAGTGTGTGACAATTTCATCGTAACATCGCAGATAATTATTTGCTACAGGACTTTTGCGACCATTGTTTTGATGATTTTTTACCATCACACCTAATTTTTTGCGACAGTATATTGTCTTTCGGCGACAACATTTTTCGTCGCCAAAACGGTGTTCTGTTGTAGTATCCTAATTCAGAAAACTCAGCACATACATAAATTCATAACAACCCAACACAGCCATCGAAACCAATTTATAAATACGTATCCAGAAACACACCAAAGCCTCCATTTAGCAGACTTTTTCAATCCCAGGAAACAACACCAACAGTTTCCAATAACCACACATCAGCAGAACTAACACAAGACGAGAGGAATTTCAAAGCCAAAAACATGTCAAAAAACAGTCTACTTAAATTATCATTCAACCAAATCACCAATTTTGTAACTATACCTCTACATTCTACGAACTACTTGGTATGGAGAAACCAAAATACGAGCTATTCTAATAATCTCAGATCTTATTGGAAATGTTGATGAGACCATTGCAGTTCTTGGAGAAAAATCTGACTCCCAATCCACTGATTATGTGAAATGAAAAAATTGATCAACCGGTTTATTGCTTCCTCACTAGATCGCTCTCCAGCTCAACTGCGCGACTTGCATTCGAACATACCACGGCTCGCACTCTCTAGGTAGGACTTGAGGACCATTTCATGCTACAGTCCGCGTCTCATCGATCTCTTCTCCGTCGAAAACTTAACAAACTCAAAAGGGGTCCCAGCACCATCATCGACTACCTCAACATCTTGTCCACTACTGTCGAAGAACTCATCTCGATTGGAGACTCTATCTCAGATGATGACCTCGTTCTCTTCACCTTAAAAGGACTACCTATAGAATTAGTCATTTATAATGACAATCGAAAATCTCAACACCAACATTAACTTTACAGAACTTAAAGCAAAACATTTGCTCCATAATCAGCGGTTGATCTTCTTCAATGCGCCACCTCCTTTAGATTCCGCATTCGCTGCCTTCTCCAACACTAACCGCTCCACCTATAGCTCACATGGCAAAGACGGTGCCAGGACACGATGCGGGAGACAACCAGTTGCTAACCCTAATGCATATGGACATCCACATACGGGCTGACCAATTTAAGGGCCTGTTCAATGGACCCCTCAATGCACCAAATTATGAGCCTATGCAATTTAGTGAAACCCAACCTTTTCAGTCCTTTTCCAATTATACTCCAGCCCAATCCCACTTCCAGGCCCAAACCCAACATACTTCCTCTAATCATCAGCCTAATTTTAACGACAAGCCACCTACCCAATGTCAAATTTGTTGGATTCCATTACACTACAAATAATGTTACCACAGCCTTTTCGGTCATGAATATCCAACTTTATCATGACCTAGCTCCCTTCAATACCAATAATGTTACTGGATGGTTACCAAATATTGGCGCTATTGGTCATATGACTTCATATTCTCATATTGTAGAATTCGTCACATCATATAAAGGATCCAATTAAGTTGTTGTTAAGAATGGGCACACTGCTCCTATTTCATCCACTGGTACCTTAACCTTTCCCATCTTTTCCCGTACTCTTCACCTTTGTGATATATTGATTATTCCTCACATTACTACTAATCTTTAATCTCTTGCAAAATTTGTTACTAATAATTATTATGTCATTGAATTTAATCTATTTGGTTATATTGTAAAGAACCTCAAATCTGAGATACTGCTTCTTGCAGGCCCTATCCATAATAACCTCTACATAATGAAGATTCCAATGCACTTCAAAAATCCAGTTGCTCTCACAGTTGCCTCCACTTCGATCAACTTATGGCATCAATACCTTGGTCATTCATGTCAGTCCACATTATCTAGATTAGGTCATATTTTGCAATTTAAAAATGTCATCAATCCATGTACTTCTTCTTCAAGGAAAAAGTGTCCGTTTTTCATTCCCTCTGTCTTCTCGTATCTTTGTCAAACCTTTACGACTAATTCATTGTGATATTTGGGGTCTCTCTTTGTCTCTTTCCTACTCTGGTTATCGATATTTCATTATCTTTGTAGATGAATTTAGTCGTTCTACCTAAATTTTTCCTCTAACCCAAGAAATCATGTTTTTTTCTTTTTCAATCCTTTAAAACCTCCGCTAAAATCTCTTCTCCACTACCATACAAACCTTTTAATGCGATGGAGCTCCTTAACTCACAAAAGGTACCTTTACTCACTATCTTTTTTCCAATGGAATTACTCTTTGCATCTCATGTCCCTACACACCCTAACAAAATGGTCTTGTTGAACAAAATATTCGTCACATCACTAAAACTGATCTCTCTCCTTCATGCCTCCCTCCTAAGTTTCTTTGGTACGAAGCATTCACCATTGCTGTTTATCTCTAAAACTGATCTCTCTCCTTCATGCCTCCCTCCTAAGTTGCTTTGGTACAAAGCATTCACCATTGCTGTTTATCTTATCAATCTCTTATCCACTCCTATTCTTCATCACAAATCTCCTTATGAAGTCGTATACTGTACTAAATCCGACCTTACTCATCTTCAGGTCTTTGCTTGTGCCTGTTTTCCTTATTTAGGTTCCACTTGTCTAGCTAAACTTATGCCAAAGTCTATACAATGTGTTTTTCTTGGCTATGCCTCCTAACATAAGGGTTATCGACGCCTTAATCCCATTACCTCTAAGCTTTATATTTCCAGTCATGTTCGCTTCCTTAAACATCTCTTTTCTCACAAAAATTTACTTGTGTCATCCTCCACCTCACCTTCCTCCACTCTTATTTCTCTACCTTTACCTCTTCTCCCTCTACCCTCTACTTCCTCCTCTCCCTTTACCACAACCACATCACAGCATCCTCCTCATCCTATGATAACAAGTACTCGAGGTCATATACATACCCCTCGTCACTTTTCTGATTACATCACTTACTGGAGTCTATAAGAATTTTACTTGCTTTTGCATGCTATAGAAAATTTAAATTATTCCAAATGGATGTTAAAGTG
>JANQBM010000007.1:24291994-24302384 GCA_025594535.1 Erythroxylum domingense | reverse complement strand
ATACATCTTCTGAATCATGAAGAGAGAAGATTATATGGGATTCTGAGAGATGAAAAATCAGAACCATATCTGTTGAAAATGACAAAGGATCGATATACCATCTACCCAGCTACAGGTAGAACATTGATCAAGATTGTACTTGATGTGTAACCTAGAGCTATAAACATTGTACATAATGTAGAAAAAGGGAAACAGAAGATGTTCCCTGATGGGAAAATAGGTGACCTTATAGATGAGCAGATACAAAAAGCTGTGAGACGCATAGATGATGCATGCAATGCAGAATAACCAAAAGGCATCTATGTTTCACACCACATTTTAAAAGCATCAGGAAGTCATTGTGGACGCTTCTCCATAGAAACAACTTCTCAGGTAGTTGGAAGGGTGAATAAAGGACAATTCAGAACTATCATAGTCGGAGGTATCAATTTTAACTTAGAAACTTTTGTGACCCTACTTATCCATCTTAGACTTTTGAGTTCTATACCATCAATTAAAGTTGTCCTTTACCTTCTTGGCAAACCAATACCAAAACTACCAAAACCTGATGATCTTGATCTCCCAAAAGGAAAACAATTGTTTAAACCTCCTGTTTTGAAAATCATTGAATTAGATATTTTTCCTTTATAAACACATGTTGAACCAAACTTCTATCCATCAAGTGAACCTCAACGAGTTCCTACAATTGTGATGGAAGAAGTTAGTCACTCTCAGAAATGGAGTCAGGAAGCCTTAGTGAAGGAGATGGAAGAAATTCATCCTAAGGTTGATGATTTGGGTGACTCCATTAGTGATCTATATGAGGAAGTAGCTTATCTTCAGGTGACAGTAGAAGAAGACCTCAAGTTGATCAGGACTAACATGCAACGAATGTTTTCTGAAATCATATAGCATATGAGAAATCCTTTTTGATTAATAACAAATAGGGGGAGAAGAATAGAAGATAGGGGAGAAAAGTAGAAGGAAGAAGAAAGAAAATAAGTATAGGGGGAGAAGAACAGAGGCAGAAGCAGAAGAAAAGCAGAAGCAAAAGCAAGAAAAGAAGATTGCATATGTCTATTGTGTTTAATATTTTCTTATTCATTATCTGAATAAAAATGGTTCATTCACATTTATCTTTCTAAATTATGATTATTTGTTATCATCAAAAAGGGGGAGATTGTTAAGTCAGGAGGACTTTACGATAATTAATTTTGATGAGTTTGTTAAGTGTGCAGAAGAAAGTAAAAATCATAAGGAAGACACAGAAGAAGTAGAAGCATAGAAGAAGTAAAAACACAGAGGAAGTGAAACACAGAAGAAAGCGAAACATAGAAGAAAGCGAAACATAGAAGAAAGCAAAACACAAAAGAAAGTAAAACATAAAAGGAAGACACAGAAGAAGTGGAAATACAGAGGAAGCAAAACACAGAAGGAAGCGAAACACAGAAGAAAGGGAAACATAGAAGAAAGTAAAACACAGAAGGAAGATAGAAGAAATAGAAACTCAGAAGGAAGCAAAACACAAAAGAAGCGCAAAAACACAGAGGAAGCGAAACACAGAAGAAAGCAAAACACAGAAGAAAGTAAGCACAGAAGGAAGACACAGAAGAAGTAGAAGATAGAAGAAGTAGAAGACAGAAGAAGTAGAAGCACAAAAGAAGTAGAAATACAGAAGAAGTAGAAGCACAGAAGAAAGAAAAACATAGAAGAAAGTAAAAAACAGAAGGAAGACATAGAAGAAGTAGAAGCACAGAAGAAGTAGAAACACAGAGGAAGTGAAACACAAAAGAAAGCAAAACAGAGAAGAAAGTAAGACATAAAAGGAAGACAAAGAAGAATTAGAAGACAGAAGAAGTGGAAGACAAAAGAAGTGGAAGACAGAAGAAGTAAAAGCACAGACGAAGTAGAGATACAGAAGAAAAAACAAAAGAAGTGGAGAACACAGAAGAAACAAAACATAGACGATACAAAGCAGAAGATACGCTAGAACATCTAGTAGTTAGTTAGTTGGAGTTGGTTATCAAGAATCAAAGAAGTAGTTATCAAGAATCAAGAAGCAGTTGGAGACTTAGACTATAAATATGAGTTGCAATCAAAGATTGAAGAACTCTTACAACTTTTGCAACTTTACAACTATTCTGAAACCTTTGATCCGACAATTTTTGAGCGTTCAAGTGTATACTTAGAAAAGAAAAACTTTGTAGTGCGATACTGGAGAGCTAAACTTACTGTAATAATAGCTCACGATATCTTTCTAGTGAGAGAAAGAAAAGGTTAAGAGCCTGGAGAGGCTAAGATAGCTGAAATAATACTTGGTGTAAGAGAACTAAAGAGGCTCTAAAAGGAAGAAAGAATACTTGTAATTTGTTGAAGTATAGTGAATACTCAGACGAAACTATGCTCAGGTCCTTTTCCATTGCTTGTGTAAATTGGGGATGATTCAATAGTGAGTAGAAAAATTTTAGAAAGAGCCTTCCTTATGCTCTTTTGCTAGTTTAAAGCAATTTCAATAAAATGTTGATCATATATTAGTGAATTACCAAAGTGAGTATAGATGTGGGGTTATGCATTCAACCACAAATCATTAACCAAACACCTATCTAACTTTGTATGAATCTATCACCATTTTATTGGTTACTCTAAGTTAAAAGTCATCATGTAAAATTGAGATGCAAAATAGCTATAGAAGTGGTAAGATTGGATAATTCATGGTGCCTGGTAGAAGCATGATTCAAGCTACTATCTGTTTCTAAGCAGAGTAAGGACTAATTATAATATTCTAATAGGATCTAAAGAGAACTAAGAGTCATTCTTTAGAGGTCTGTTTGTATACTTATTCTATGAAATTCCAATTATATGCATGGATCATAGTTATAGCTAGTTAAAGATTTGGTTCCTTTAAAATCTCATCGTACTGAACTAGTTGGCTTGAACTTCTCTAGTTGATTAGCTAGATAAGAGAGGGGTTAAATGCTACCATCACTTTTCTCTTAGGGCATTGTGAGTGGTTGCTTAAGATGGTCCACTACCATTGAAAAATCCAAAGACTTTTCTTTTATAAGATCCTTATTGATTTTGGTCTCAACTCTCAAGAAGACCAATAAAATATGGCTTCATTTGTCATAAAATGTCCTTATAGAATCATCTGCTTATTTAGGTAGTTAAGCCTTGTAGTATTCCTCACTATAAAATCCATCAATTCTTCCTAGCATTACCTTTCTTTTTCCTAACTCTTTTGTTACTAGAACTAGAAATAATTTTTATACCTTCTCTGCCATTTTTAAACAAATCATCTAGAATAAGGTTGGAACTAGGACTTACCTCATTCTCATACCTCTAGATAACTTTATCTTTATATAATGAAGTTAACTCACCTTACTTATTCAAACTAATGTTCTCCTCAAGACTTGCAACATTTTTTTTGAGACTTTTATAGGTTCTATTGGGCTACTATATTCCACTATTTCTCTTATACTACTCTTCACCCTTATACTTTTCTCTATATAGGGACAAACTTCTTTGGGTTTCTTCTTTATAGGGCCCAATTCCTTCAACATTTATGTTATTCATAGCTTCCTATTTCTTCTACCTCCATATCCTCATCATGCTTCTTCTGATTGGCCTTTAAGGGTATGCAAGCTCAATATATTCTTTAACCAATTCCCTTTTTCATTGAACCTTATTATCTACATATATTCAGAGGGATCACTTTCTAGCATTACTTTCACACATATGCTAGTGTAATCAATCTTTTTAGGTTTGTTATATTATCATTAAGTGAAATTAGATGTCTTATTATTCTGACTAAATAGCTCAGGCACTCTGAGGACCAGTATTCCAACAAGATCCTATAAAAATTTACCTAGATTGGTATATTTTGTAGCTTAGATCTTTCCAAGGTCGGACTAGGCTTCTACATTTTCAACAACAAAGGTTTTCATTGAATGTGCCATGGTCCCAACTAGAGAATCTTTTGTGTATCTCCTCGGCAGCAAACCTGAATTGAAGAGCACATCTTTTATAACAAGGTAGTTTTCAAGGCCTAGCTTCCTTCAATGAGTGATGGCTTACTAGTTAACCACTAAAAATGCAAGACAATTTATAAAAAATCATCACACCAAGCCTCATTCCATATCTTAGATCTTATGCGTAGCACCTCAGTTAGGGATGGCACTAAAAATTCATTTGTAGAAGGAAGTATGTAGTGAAGTTTTCTAGAAGCATTTGGATGACCAACAATCGTAATCCATGTTAACTTTGTAGTCACAATTTCCACTTGAGCATTCTAGTTCTCCTTATTCCCTAGGATAAGAGAAAATTCCTATGTAGGGGAAGTATTGGGTTAAGATGTGAAATATTGGTTATTATTGTTGTTTCTTTTAATGAACAATGCTATTTTTATCCATTGATAATGATTACATAGGGAATGTAAAGGTAAAACTAATAAATGGTAAGAATTGAAACCTTAGAAAATTTTAGCAACCATATAAATTTAAAGATTGGCAACATTGCTTTATAGTGTTTTAAGTCATACAAAGTGATCATCTTCTTTCTACATATTTGTTATGTATCAACACAACCCTTCCTTAAACAATCTTGTCCACAAGATTTTGTTATGGATATTATTTTTGAAGGTTGAACAAAGGCCAAAAATGTGATTTATATCTCAATGTTTTATAAAAAATTTAAGTAAGTCTTTACCATTATCTTTGATATCACTTTGTATGCTATTGTTACTAAAATAGTATTTTTTGCACCTAAATAGGGAACAAAAGTAATGACAAAGACAATAGTAGGGGCTTAATAAAACCTTTTGTGAAATATTAAGGTAAACATCACACCTTTAACCAATATTTAAATAAATCATTTTAAAGCTTATATAAATTGGTATACATTGTCTAGTTATGACGTCACATAGGCTAAATTGATGACCCATATACTAGAAACTGCTAAAAACTTAACTTTTGTTTTATAATTTAGGGTACCATTGTACTATTTACATCATATTCAGTTATAATGTAATACCATAGATAACGGTGAGGACTAACTTAAAATTTTAAGGAAATGTTAGGGAGGCAATTTAGACCTTTTTCCTTGAACAAGAACTACTAAGTTGCTTATTCCTCTAAGCTGAACCACTTCACATAAACTTGGGTGGCAGGTTTATTACGCTCCTTAACCATCTTTTGTTCCCAAATAGCCACAGGTATGCTCTCTTCTGTGCTTAGCTCCAATAAGAATATTGGCAATATAAGACTAGTTTAAGTTATGATACATGTATAAATGTCTTAGAGAAAACTATAATTTATAGCCTATTGATCCCAACTTATTTATTGGTAGCACGATGTAACAGTACATAAAATAACTAGAATAAAAACTATAGCCAATTATTAGTCTAGGTCGATCCCATGGAGTGTGTGTGTAAAGCTTTTGTAATGAAAATAATTCGTGTTTAGGTTAGGGGTTTTGGTTGAATAACCAAATAAAGTAAAATTAAACTAAAGAAAAAAATTAAAGAAAACAATAAAAAAGGTGAGGAAAGTGATGAATACATTAGGGATTTGGGCATCAATTCAATCTTGACCTACTCACAACTAAACATACTTCATTGAATTTTTATTCTCATACCTCTCCAGGAACTATTAACCATAGGTTAACAACAAGCTCTGTTAACCACGTTTTTCCCTTAAGTAGTGTTTAATTAAAACAAGCCCTTTAACTAAACCTAACTATCAAATAACCTATAAAAAGCTTAATAGATTTAATTGGGTAGCTGCATTATGAAATGGAAAACAGATTAATCAAGGCAACATTCATATAAGCTCGGGTCATTTAACCAAGGTTACATTATCACTAATGATTCGACACCACTAGTTGTCACAAATGAATCTAAACACAACGATTATGAATTGTATTCAAGATTCTAACAATGGGTTCATATATAAATAATCTATCAAGAATGAGAATAAAGATCATTCTTATATGAAAATCCCAAATTCATAAGTATAGGATAACCTAAAAAATTCCTAGAGAGAGAAAGAACAACAAACACAATAAGAGAATGCTTAACCAGGTTCTTCGGCATCGATATCACCTCCGAACTAGTGTCCAAAAGCCTAGCCCTCTATGGCTATCCAAAGGATAAGAGGTTTGCCACTTCTCTTCATCTAAAACTGAGACCTCACTTCTCCAAATGATTCATGCCCTTTGTTGCCATCAACATATTGTATTTATATTAAAAACTAGGTTTTTGGATGCTAAAAGTCACAAGCGTGAGCATGGATGTCATGGTCGTGAATGGATTCATTAAAGCTCATAGACGTAAGCCATCATTGCATGGGCATGACATGGTTGTCACGCTCATGACTTATTTGTCATGGCCATGAGTTAATGCTCATGGCCATGGTTTTTGATTCTCACAGCCATGAGTTATGAGCATACAATGTGTTCTTCATTTTTTTGGCATTTTCTTATCTCCTCTTCAGTTTAAACCTTCTCCTTTTTGTTCCATGAAGACAATTAAGTGTGGATCTAAAGAAGACGACTCAAAGAGTGTGCTTTCAACTCACTTTAGCTCTTATGCTTCCAAATTGTACCAAAACTAATTATGAACTAAATTGGATGTCATAAGCATTTTAAAGCATTAATCACTAAGAGTCATGGATTAAATGTATTAAAAGTTAAGCACATATCATTTATAATTTTGAAAGGACTATAAAATCTTAGGGACAAATTTTGATTGGGTCTCCTAATGAGGGTTCCTTTCTTATAAGGTTGGAGCTTGATAAAGTTCCCTCTCTGTCATTTTTTAAAAAAGTAATTAAGTAAATTCATTGAATGATAAATAAATATACATTAAATCCTCTACAAATTAGTATCACTAATCAAGGTTTAGTTAGGTTAAAGCCTCAACAAGATATGATATTATAATATACTACTCATTCAACCAACTTTTACACAAGTTTGAGATGCTACTCTTTTAATGCAATTTTTTACTATAATGAAGGAGACAAATTTGTAGCAATTCCTTTAGCCAAGGAAGCTAGTTTAAGTTTGAATGCAAATCTATTTAGGATAGCTTTAGTGTCACTCTTACATCCTCGAAATATTATATTGTTCCTATCCTGCCAAATTTGGTGCATAATCATCCAAAATCCTATGTTGGATAGCTTCTTATCTTCTTTGTGTCTCAGATTAAGAGTAGAAAAGTATTCCACTATTCTTGTCCAATCCTATGATTGTATTGAACCTCAAAAGTTACTAAAAGGGACTTCTAAAAAACTTTAAAGGAAGTACATTCAAAGAAGATATGTTCATGATTTTCCTTTTTATTTGTATATAACATAAAATCTTGATAGTCAATTATGATTTTGATCTTGTCCTTTTTTGCTAGACTTTGACAAAGTGCAAGCCAGAGAGTGCCAAAGATGGTTGTTCTTGATGTGTGGGAGGTATAGGTAATAATGGTAAACTGTTAGCTTTAAGCTTGGCTAGAAAGAAGAGAATTGAATGAGTTACCAAATGGGGTAAATGGATAGGAAAAAATGGTTTAGACTGGGTAGAAGAATGTAAAAGGAGAGCCTCTCTCATATGTTCTTGAAACATCAAGCATTTGGAAAACATGCATTCTTTCTTAAATCCCTTGTAAATGAAATTTGATCACTTAACCACTTCTTTATCTTAGAAAAGATTATCAATCACCATCATTTTAAATTCTTTAGTGAGATAGGGGATATGTATAGGCTGGGGGTAGCCATATAATACTTCAAAGGGAGTGGTGTTAATAGAGGAGTGGTGGGTGGTGTTATACCTCTATTATACTAGTGGCAGTTATTGAAACCATTTACTAGTATAATATCCAGTCATACACCTTAGGTAAGATTCCGAGAAGTTGTTGAGAACTTCAGTGTGGCCATCCAATTAAGGTGGAAAACTGTAACATCACATTATCCCATGATCAGGGTTAGAACCTTATGATATTGTACTTGAGAGTTTATTGAGAATTTAGAAGTACATTTCATACATCATATGGCATACATATACACGTGAATAATGTTGACACTCATTAAAATAATCGTACATGTATTCATTGACATTTTTTAGGTATAAATGATTTTAATGTGATTAAAATGTAAATTGTTGATTATTTGCCTTAAAAATTAAATTGGTATGTATTAAAATTGATTTAGCATTTTTGGTGACATTTCAAACATTTCGGAAAATTTTAAAAAATTGGTGTATTTTTGGACTAGGAAAAATGTGGAAATAAGAGACGATTAGAAGTGTGACATTTGATAGGTTAAATAGAGGTCGTATGTTATATATGCAATGGTGACATGTGGCATTGCAAAATGGAGCCATCTAGTCACTTAGGAATTACGTTTATGCAGTTGATATTTGTCTAATTGTTGACACATTTAAATATTTATACTTCACGATTAATGATACAAAAATGCTTAAGATACTCACTTTAATTCATATATGATTTTAGGTACAATTTGGAAGCAAAGAAATTAAAGTGAGTTGAAAGCATTACATTTGGTCCGTCTTTTTGAAAATTAATTTTCACTTTTCTTCATGGAGTAAGAATAAAAAAATTGAAAGACAAGAAAAAAATCAATAGTAGCTAAAGGACAAAATGACAGTGCAAGATGAATAAACACAGTGCAGAGGACAAAGCAGAAGGAAGCTAGAGCTTAACGTTAGCGTTGAAAGCTAGCATTAAATGCTAGCGTTTAACATATCTGGTTAAGTGAAGAATCTACAGGATGGTGGACCAAAAAGGGGAGAAACATTAATTTTTCCCATCAATACACAGTAGCATAGTTGGAGGGCATGAAGAGGAGAGCTGCGAGTGGCTTGTGGTTGAGAAGAGAGGAGGAGCTGCAGCTTAGAGGGCTGCGGCAGAACAAAATGTTAATTTAGCAGGACTTTACGATAATTAATTTTAATGACAATCAAATAATAATAATGTTAGAAATAAATGAACTAGTTTGATGAGTGTGTTAAGTGTGCAGAAGAAGAAAAACACAGACGAAGTAAAAGACAGAAGAAGTAGAGACACAGAAGAAGGGAAACACAAAAGAAGGGAATCACAGAAGAAGTAGATACAGAAGAAGCGAGACACAGAAGAAAACAGAGACGATAGAAAGAAAAAGTTAGTTATAGAACTAAACTAAATAGCGGTTTTCAAGAATCAAGAAGCAGTTATCAAGAATCAAGAAGCAGTTATTAAGAATCAAGAAGCAATTATCAAGATTCAAAGAAGCGGTTGGATACTTAGACTATAAATACTGGTCGCAGTCGAAGACTAAATAATTGGTTAGAGAGATCTTTGATTCTACAACTTTTGAGCATTCAAGTGTATACTTAAAAATTCTGTAGTGTGATACTGTATAGCTAAACTACTATAACAATAGCTCACGACATCTTTTTAGTGAGAGAAAGAAAAAGCTAAGAGCCTAGAGAGACTAAGATAGCTGGAAAAAAATACTTGGTGTACGAGATCTGAAGAGGCTCGAGTGGGACAAAGAATATTTGTACATTGGTTGAAGTATAGTGAATACTCAGATGAATTCTGAGGACTGGACGTAGCCCACGGTTTAGGGTGAGCCAGTATAAAATCGCAGTGTCTATCCTCTATCTCTCAACTTAGTATATTTTGTTCTTAAACAAGTATATATAAGTTATTTGTGATTTAACTCAAAACAATTTTTGTTAGTGATTTTCTTTTAACAAGTTAGAGAAGTTCTTATCAGAAATACAAACAATTTGTATTCACGAAAAGAATACACAATTCAACCCCCTTCTTGTGTATATCTTATATTGTACATAATTTCTATATTAATGTGTGATTTACTTTAATTGGTATCAAAGCTCGATTTCCAAAAACCACCTTTACAAAGTGAGGACAAAGATCCATGGCTGAATTACATGTTTTTATAGCTAAAGGTGCCTCCGTCACAAGATCTCCTGCTTTCAATGGTGAAGATTATCATTATTGGAAGGACAGGATGCGACTCTTCATAGAATCCACACACATTGATCTTTGGGATATTATTGAGAATGGACCATACGTACCAGTAGATGATGAAGGAAATACCATTCCGCGTAATAGATGTTCAGTCGATCACAAAGCCAGATTTCAACTAAATTTAAAGGCCAAATTCTTTTTGAGTTGTACTTTAAGCAGAAGTGAGTATGATAAAGTTCATGGATGCGAAATTGCGAAGGAGATGTGAGACACTCTATCCATCACACATGAAGGCATAAACCAAGTGAAAGAGTCTAAGATCAGTATTCTTGTACATCAGTATGAGCTATTTAAAATAAAAGAAGATGAGTCTATTGATCAGATGTTTGGATGATTTCAAACTATCATTAATGGACTTAAAGCTCTTGGGAGAAT
>JANQBM010000007.1:24269632-24279974 GCA_025594535.1 Erythroxylum domingense | reverse complement strand
TTGTGAAACATTCTTCCATTAGAATTTTATTGGCCTTGGTAGCTCAGTTAAATATAGAACTAGTTCAACTTGATATAAAAATTGCATTTTTACATGGCGACTTAGAAGAGGAAATCTATATGACTTAGCCAGAGGGATTCAAAGTTATTGGTAAGGAAAAATTAGTTTGCAAACTAAAAAGATCGTTATATGGTTTGAAACAATCGCCGAGGCAATGGTATAAACGGTTTGATCAGTTTATGATGGGTCAGAAGTACACAAGAAGCAAATTTGATCATTGTGTATATTTTTGGAGGCTAGATGATGGTTCTTTCATTTATCTACTCTTATTTATCGATGACATGTTGATAGCTTCAACGAATGTCAAAGAAATTGAAAAATTGAACACTCAATTGAACTGAGAGTTTGAGGTAAAAGATTTGGGTGGAGCTAGAAAGATACTAGGCATGGAGATTAGCAGAGATAGAGAAGGAGGCAAAATTTGCTTGACTCAGAAGCAATATCTGAAGAAGGTATTACAAAATTTTGGCATTTCAAAAGAGCCAAAACCTGTAAGTACCCCACTTGCTCCCATATGAAGATCAGTGCATCTTTATCTCTTAATTCAGATGGGGAACGAGAGTATATGTCTCGAGTTCCATATGTTAATGTAGTTGGTAGCCTGATTTATGCTATGGTGTATACGAGACCCGACATTTCACATGCAGTTGGAATAGCGAGCAGATATATGCATGATCCTAGTAAAGGAAATTGACAGTCTGTGAAATGGATTCTACGGTATTTACTGAAGATACATGTGATCAATGTGCTATTGGTTATGTTGATTTTGATTATGTTGGTGATTTGGATAAATGACGGTCAACAACCGGCCATGTGTTTCCTCTTACTAGAGTACCTATAAGTTGGAAGTCTACTTTACAGTCCACAGTTGATTTGTCTACTACAGAGGCAGAGTACATAGTAGTTACAGAGACTGAGAAGGAAGTTATTTGGTTACAGGGATTGCTGGATGAGTTGGGAATTAGTCAGAAAAAATTTCCTATATTTTTTGACAGTCAGAGTGCTATTCATTTAGCGAAGAATCGAGTGTACCATGTATGGACGAAGCATATCGATGTTCAGTGTCATTTTGTGCGGGAGATTATTAGTGAAAGAAGAATCTTACTTCAAAAGATTGGATTGTCAAGAATCCAGCAGATATGTTGACCAAGGTTGTGACATCGATCAAGTTCAGTCATTGTTTGGACTTGATCAATATAGTTTGAGTTTGATAGGGCCATTGGGCACAAATTTGGAAGCGTTGCATTTGGATAGAGAATTTGGAAAAAAAAAGTGAAACTTTATAAGGGATTGGCATATTCGCCAAGGTGGAGATTTGTTAAAATTGGCTTATATGCCAATTGCACCAATCTCACATTAGTGGGAGATGGTATGAGGGTGGCTTGGTTGGGCCTATATAAGACAAAACCCTCTTTTTTATTTGTTGTACCTTGGAAAATTCTCTTCCTTCCCCTCAATTTGTAGGATCTCTCAAAGAGAACCACGTAGTTCAAAGAATTTTCATATACGCCCTTGAAGTTTGTAATAATTGAATTTCCCTTTATTTTTAGGCGTTTGTAAGTAATACTTTATTGTTTGGGTAATTATAGTATTGACCTAACTATTTAGGTATTTGTAATTTAACCTAATAGTTTTGGAATTTTTATTATGGCCTATAAATTTTGTAATTTCTCTTTAAAGATAGTGGATTTGTTCCAGCGGCGCCAAAAGACGTAGGTAACATTATCGAACCTCATTAAATTTTTTGTTCTTTTTACTTTTGCATATTGTGTTGGATGACTGGTTGGTTAGTTGCATGGTTAAGATATTATGTCTTATTCATAACATGAGTGGTGATAATTATTGTTTGAACTCTTCTGGCACAACATTTAACGCATAATTTTGCTTTTGAAAATTAGTAGTTTAATCATTTTCATATTTGAACGAACAAATCAAGCTAACAAGCAAGTAATGGCATTCAATTTACCTATAATCATTTTTTGTACTAGATAAGCGGTGAAGAGAAAGATAGTTGTGGGAGAAGAAGATATATGAGAGATGAATTTTAGGATTTTAGTGTTTATTTTCAATTTAATATTTTATTTCTTGTGGCATTAATAGACCATGTTTCGGTAACGTACTTAATGAGTTTGTTGATGTAACAATTCATGTCGATGACTGTAGAGTTAATTATGTCTACTTTTACAAAAAAATTGAAAGTTAAAATTTTTTGTTGTCCCTTTTTACAGTTTGGGCTAATATTATAAAATTGAGTTAAATTTGATTTTTTTTATAATTTACCCTTTGTTTTATATCAATAAAATTTAGCATGTTTCTATAAAATGATCAATTATTTTCTTTAAGTGAAAGTGAAATAAACAGTACTCAAACTTACAATTTAAAAAATCTTTTAAGACCTAACTACAACCATCATATGGTAAGCTTTATTAATTATTATTTATAGCTCCAAAATTGTAGTAAATAGAATTGGAGATATGTCATCAAGTATGCCTTGAATTTAAGGTGGAGATTGAAATTGCATAAGTAAAACAACGAATAAGAATATGGAATCAACACTGAACTTATACTAGTTGGAGAAATTGAGAAGTCAAAAGCAGACTGACGTCAGTGTCATGAGTGGATTAGATGTGAACTTGTGACACAAAATTCCAGAATGTGCAAAAAGGGCTTTTTCACTATCTTTAGGCATATGTGGAAATAAAGTTTCATTGTCCTCAAATATTTTTTGTATAAACCTAGTTTATAAATAACTTGATAAAGGTTGTATAAGATAGGTTATTTTCATATCATTCACTCGATATTGTCTTCTTATGTTAATGAAAGAAATCTATCTCTTTCTCATTAGATGTAGATCTCATATTAACCACATAAATTATATGTTTTTGTTCATCTATTTTCTTCTTATATCATTTAATTTATGCAATAATTAGTATTAGAGCAATTTGTCTCTCAATAATTAGTACCTCAAAAATTGGTACGGGAGTAATTGATATCGAAAACATAGAGTTTTCTTTACAAATCTAAGGTCTTCGGTTAAGATGTAACTTCACAAGTTTGATATTAAGAATTGCAATTGATTAAATAATTTCACTTTATGGATGGTGAAAATAAGGGTTGTTTGTGTTCATTAGGGATGCATAGTAGCATTAAAAGGGGAAGAAAAATTATGAGAGAATTTAAGGGGCCAGAGAAGGAAGAGATTTTGTCAAATGCACAATGTTGTACTATTGAGTTTGAGAGACGAAATCTTAAGAAAGGTGGATGATGGAACACCTCATACTTCATTATAGAAATGACTTGAAAGTAAGTATTCCTTAATAAATTGTTATTAAAATAATATTTGTATACCTTAAGGATGATAGAAAGTACACAAATGAAATACTATATAAATAATTTAAATCAAATAATCTTAGATTTACAAGGTGATAGGGTTAAAATTAAAGATGAGGATCAAATAATAATCTTTTTATGATCCTTGCCCAACTCATCTAATAACTTTGTTGATACTATATTATATGGTAAAGAGATTATTTTTATTAGTGATGTGAATGATACTATATAGTCCAAAGAACTTAAGAAAAAGATCTATAGCATATATAATTATGGTTGATATTTAGGTCTGGTTATTAACAAAGTTAGGAACTAGAAAAAGGATATTAGGAATAGAGGGACTCAAAATTGAAATCAAAGACTAAATTTTTTATGCTTTAATTGTAAAGAAAAGTGTTATTTTTAAAAGGATTATCCATAGTAGAAGAAGGGAAATAAGAAAAAGAGAATGGATGAAAAAATAAGTGTTGATATAGTGTAAGAGACTTTTAATAAAAGGAATGGAAAAGGCAACATTGTTTTTATTATTAGCAATTCTAATTTTGCAAATTGGTAAGTTATAGACACTGATGTATCTTATCATATGACTTACAGTAAGGATATATTATGCTCTTTTAAATAATGGAAAGGTGTTCTTAGATTAGGTGATGATAAACAACATTCTATCAAAAGCAGTTGTTTAGTAAAGATCCAAATGCCTAATTGAATTGTTAAAACATGAGATGCCTGTTCTTGAGTTTTAGAAGAATATAGTTAAGGGTAGTGCTAATGGTCAGTTCAAAGTGTTAAAGGGTGTCAAGACTGTGATGAAAGAAAAACTATAATATAGAATCTATATATTGATAGGAAAACAATTATAAGATCGGCAACTATCTTTCTATCTTCAAGGTAGAATGATAATGGTATATAGTTGTGACATTGTAGGTTGAGTCACATAAGTGAGTGGTGACTTGAAATATTGAGTTAAAAAGGGTTGTTAGATGAAATTTTATCTAGTAATATGAAATTATATGAGTTTTATGTTCTTGATAAGCAACGTAGAGTCAAATTTGGTTCCATAAACACACTTCAACTAACTTTTTTTGTTACATTCATTCAAATTTATAAGGTCCTACTCTGGTTCAATCTCATGGAGAATGTATTTACGTTGTTACCTTAATTAATAATTATTTACAAAAAGTTTGTGTTTATTTTATGAAATTGAAAGATGAAGTGTTTGAAAATTTCAAGAAGTGGAAAATTATGATTGAAAAACATACCAAAAAATAGGTCAACGCATTCAAAACAGATAATAAGCTGAAATTCTATGATAAATCATTTGATAAGCTCTACAAGAAGGAAGTTATAGCGAGGCACTGCATTGTACGTCATACATCACATTAAAATAGAGTTATAAAATAGATAAACCAAACACTTGCATAGTGTGTTCGATGTATATGATTCAATACTGAACTTTTGAAGAAATTTTGTTTATAAACAGTTAACACTATTGTTTATCTACTGAATACATCTCCATCAATTGTAATCAATTTTAAGACTCCTTAAGAAGTATGGTACAATACTCCCTCTTTTTTTTATTTTGTAAATATTTGGCTGCCCTACTTATGTTAATGATGATAAACTAGAGTTTAAGGCAATAAATTGCATTTTTCTAGGATATGACGCTAGAGTTAAAGCGTATAGATTGTAGGATAATAAAAATGATAGAACTTTAAGATTTGTTATTACAGAGATGTTACTTTTGATAAATCTCCTATATTTGGCTAAAAAGAGGAGCTTGATGCTCTTGCAGGTAAAAATGGTTAAGGTGTTAACAAAAATGTGGATTTGAAATTGAAACTCTACAATAACAACAACAACAACACTCAGTAAGAGTTCCACTGAAACATGGAGTCTTGGGAGGTCTAGTAATACACAACCTTACCTTTATCTAGAAGAGAGGTCGTTTTTGATGAAATTGAAACTCCAAATAAGATATTTAAAAACCAATCTATAAATGTGCAAGAGAAATAATCAAAAAGAAAAGTAGTAAGGAGAACAAAGAAGGAAATCAGAAAACCTGCCAAAAATTTAGCTTATGTTGATATTAATGAAACTAATCTTATTGCATATGCCTTAGTAGTAGCTGAGAATATAGATCATGATGTATCACGAATTTATAGAGAGGTAGTAGATAGTAAAGAAGCATAAGAATATTTGATGTATGTTATGATATGCATAAGAACATATTAATATTAGTGTGGGATAAGTAGGTTTATAAATAATCCTAGGAAAGTTGACTGGAAAAATATTGTGGATTATATGATATTTAAAAGTTATGATCAACATTTGGTTGGTTTATGATTCTAGTGATTCAATTGGTGGTATTGTTGACTACAATGATTCTGATTATGATGGAGATATCTTAAAAACGAGATCTTTGACATATCTTTTCCCTCTTTAGAGGTGTGGTCAATTAGAAAGTAACAGTTTCAACAAAACAAAATACAAGTCATTGATGAGAAGGATTAAAGAAGAGATATAGTTATGTAGCCTTATTTATAATTTGGATACCAGTGTGAAACTCTTGTCATTTATAGTGATAGTTAGAGTGCATTGAGTTTAGTTAAAAATCTTATCTGTCGTGAGATCATAGTATATTGATATCAGATTGAACTTCACATGAGATGTTATTAAGGAAAAAAGTGTTATATATATATATATATATATATATATAAGATAGTTATAATTAGGAACTCAATAGATATCTTGACTAACTCATTACCTATAGAAAAGTTTAAATATAGGTTAAACTTGATGAATGATAATATGACTTGAAGCTCTTAAGGTTTATATGGTAGGGGTGATTCTTGGTCGGACATTGGAGAATTCAATTCAAGATAAAGAATTGTGAGATATGCCTTGAACTAAGGTGGAGAGTGAAATCACATAAATAAAATGGTGTCAAACAGAGACATGAGAATAATGTTAAACTCGTATTGATCGTAACAAAAAGTCAAAAGCAAACCGGCGCTAATGTCAAAGTATGGATCAGGCGTCAGACACGACATAAAATTTGAAGATACGTAGAAATAGAATTTCAGTGTAGAATTTTGACTTCTAGCATGTAATCCTATTTTATAAATATCTGAAAAGGATTGTATAAGAAAGGTTGTTGTTGTCGTACTATACTCTTGGTATTATCTTCTCACAATAATAAAAGAAATCTAGCTCTTTATCTAGGGTAAGTCACATATTGATCAACTCACATGAATTTTGTATTCTTATTTTATTTATTTTCTTCTCATATTATCCCATTTATGCGACAAATTGCATAAAATAATTGATATCTTAGCAAACATCTCCACATCAACAATGAGAAAAATAATGAAGTCTGCAAATCAGTTATGGTTTCTAAGGATCAATCAAACTTCTGCGGAGGACATTAGCTCCCCCAAAAATTGAGCTAATCTCAACAAGAAAAGGAAATCCAATCCAATCAACAAAAAAGAAGGGTATTGATCAATCTGAATTATGAGTATTTACCATAAGAAATGTAAACCTAATTTAGGAAAATGATGGTCCACGTCGAAATTCCGACTTCTTAAGCCTCGAAGAGCGTGTTTCATGAAATTTACGGAGAACTTTTATCAGAGCTCGCGCTTTGCTGCTAGCATGAGACGTTCCATCTGTTAGAAGCGAATATAGCGAACTCATGAGAAAAGGGTCTTTTGCCAAAACCTCAATCACTTCCAGGCCACCATTTTTGCACAAAGATAACAAGATTGAAGCACAATACTCTTTTCCAGCTTTATGTGGTAAGGACTGCAAGTTTCTGATAATCAAAGGAATTGGAGAAGTTTGCAGGATTTCTAATGCTCCGTCAAAATGATCAGCTATAGCAGCTAGAACTAATAGCGAATCTGTCTTAGGCTCATCCCTATTCGAAGAAGATAGCAACTCTATTAGAAATGGAACAATACCAGATTCAAGCACTCTACGATGGTTTCCTGGATATAGAAGTAGCCCAAAAATTGCAACCACAGCGTTCTTTTTCCCGCAAGCTGTTCCCGTCTTGATCAGTTCGACGAGAGCGGGAACCGCCTCAGGCATTTCTCCTATGTATTTTCTATATCCCTTCACCGAAGCAATGTAGAAAAGTGTTGCAGCGGCGATTTGTCTTGCTTCCAAGCTCAATCCCTTGCTCAGGACCGCGAGAATTGGCCTCAATCCATCATTATCAATAACCACCCTCTTGCCGTTAGTATGTTTTGATAGCTTGAGTAGAGCTGCAATGGAGTTCTCTTGAGTAGAAGCATCTAGTGAAGAAAGAAGGTTTAGAAGAGGCAGGATTGTGCCAGCTTCAATCAAACATGAGCGGTTAAAAATGTTTGATTTTGCAAGCAATCGAATCTCGTAAGCAGCCTTTTTTTTCTGTTCATTCGAGCCAAAAACTAGTCTTCTGGCAAGATTCCGAGACAGGAATTTCATAGCCTCCGCTGCTACAGTACTGCTTGGAACAATAGTTCTTGTTATATCTAGGCTACTTTTCCCTGATTTAGACACAGAAATGCCATGACCAGAGCAAAACTGCTGGATTAGCTTTCTTAGAGATATGTTGGGGACCATTTCTATGCCCGACAGCCTCTCTCCTGTTTTGGGACAGATTGTATTTCCAGCCTTGAGCCACTTTTGAATAGAGGATCGATCATAAGTTTGTCCTGTCGATATTGTTACAGGATCAGTCATTAGCTCTAATGAAATTGGGCAATGAAAATCTTTTGGATTTAAGCAAGTAATGCTCTCCTGGCTACATCTTACATCACTCTGATCGTGGTCCCTATAGTCCGTTGTTTCAAACATCACTACCCTGCAATAAGTCATCAGGCCCAGCAAGCTGTTCAACAATGGAACATGTCTCTGATCACAATGTGACTGGTATCGAATCTCTTCTTCCAGAAACTGAATTTCCTTGTTACAAGAACTCCATTTTCTGATCTCAAGATAGTCAAGAAATCTCTTAAGAAAGCTTGCTTCAGGTTCAGTTCCGTTCTGAAAGAAATCCAACATCAAATTAACTTGCTTTAAGGCCAATTCGTCTTCGGGGTCTAGCTCAAACATGCCCTTATGTGCATGTTTTGCTACTAATTCAACCAATTCCTTAACTTCACCACAAACTTCTATTAAACTCAAAGGCAGAACATCAAGGGCTGTAGCGACAGCCCGAATCAGTACTTGAAACTTATAAGTAACAAGCTGAGAGTTCATTAACATCCAAAGCCTGGCACCATCACGCGTGCAATCCTCGAACAAGCATTGCACTTTTTGAAATGTGATGTGTAGCTCGGACAAGGAGAGAAAAACTGATTCAGAACGAACCATTTCACGGTCCCTTATCTCCTTGAAGAATATAAGTAGAACTTCAATCTGTCTAACGGTTTCCCGGACATTCCTCCTTTGTGTGGCAAAGAACTTTGATTGGAAACTGCAGATCTTCTGAGAGAGGATGATCAAAGAACGGATAAGGGTTACCAGAGAGATGTCCTCACAAGGATGAACTGCCCAAAATGTGAGAACCCGGCGGTCGTTAAATTCGAAGTTTTGAACCATTTGAAATGAGTGGGGAAAAACAGGCAGTTTCTGCTCTGTTCTTTCTAAGAGGCTGTTGAGAAACAGAGAAGATTCTCCAATTATAGAAGGAAGGGAGGGAGAAAATCAGTGAGGACATGGGGCAGAAGATAACGTGTTTCTAATTTGATGAGTTGACCGTTAGATTTGGCACGAAGAGGTATAAGTTTCATATGCAAGTTTGAGGTAAATACGTGGCCCAATAGAAATGTGGCATCATACTTGGGCAATGGGGATTGCCCGGTTCTATTCGAAGTCCACGTAAATGGAGTCTGCTGCATTGCATTTGATGCCCACATGGCATTATAAACTCACATTAGGTTACATGTAATTGATTACGGGATTTGTAGCCTCATATTTTTAGTAAGTATTCAATAATTCTTGATTTGCATAGTGGGAATAAGTAATTTAATAAATTAATAATTTAAATTAATTAATATTGATAAATTTCCAATTTAATCAATTAAATTTTATAAGTAGTTTAAATGAGTTACATCTTATGCAATTTGGACTTGTAATTTATAGAAAAGATAGGGTGCGATCAAACGTACGTACAAGTTAGCAAAAATGAGAGTACCTCCCACCACTAATTGGTCCATTCGTAAGAAATATGTTCAATGTTTCAGATGTAAATGAGTTTATTATTATAAATTTACGAAATTGCATCCATATGTTTCATAACCATATTAGTACCATTCGTAATTATTATAATAATCTGTAATCACAACATAATATTTAGTGTAAACATTTGCACAAGATACACTTTAGGAGTTCTATTACTTAAGTTTTAAATGATTTGGTTCATCAAGGACACTGAAGATGCAACAAGTTTGGAACCACTTGGTGGATTTGTTCTTTGTATAACTTAGAGATGCAAAAGTGAGTGAAAGATTGAGATTGAGGTTTGAAGCTAAGACGTTTGCTTTGGAGTGTAAAACGTATGATTGCATCCTAAAGATGCTTAATCATGTAGCTTATAGTTGAAGTTTATCTTCTTTTTTGTCGGATAATGAATGTAAGGTCAAAATTTCATGGATTCGATAATGGTGCATCAATCATATTGGCTACACTTTCAACTTAATAAGAGTGAAAAACAGTACTCGAGGTTTGGGGAGTGTCGAGACAAATGCTACTGTTCATTCATTAAATGGTCGATAGATAATCTTCTTTTCATAATGAACGGGAAAAAAAAAGGTTTCGAATCAAACTTTTAAAAGAAAATTTATTTTAATATTTAATATTTAATATTTAATAAATTTGAAAAAGAATTTTAAAATTGTGTTTAACTTCAAATAAATACAATAGGTTCTTGTTTAATTTTTTAAAATTAAACACATCAATTTTT
>JANQBM010000007.1:24061941-24072654 GCA_025594535.1 Erythroxylum domingense | reverse complement strand
ATTTTGACATGCGATGTATGTTTGTTGAGATTCTAGTAATGTATGTATAAAGAGTTTTGTATGTTTCGTAATGCTTCGTGTTCAGTGTATTCTGTGTGTATGTGGCACTCGCAATATCCTCCCAGGGGGTATTAGGGTGTCATAGTATCAAGTTTAAAATGTGCTACTAACGGAGTACTTACTGGCTTGGATTTATCAATATGAAAAGACTATAGCAACCTTTCAATATATTTCTGCTGAGATACATATAGTAGACCTACCCTCCTATCTCTCCAAATCTCCATGCCCAAAATCTTCTTGACTGCACCCAAACCCTTTATGTCAAACTCACTACTCAAGAACTTCTTTAAAATTTCAATTTTAGCTTTGCTCTTAGCGACAATCAACATATCATCCACATATAGCAACAAATATATATACGAATCATCTGAAAGCTTCTTAGAGTAGATACAATTATTAAATTGATTGCATACAAAACCATGAGAAATCATGAATGCATCAAACCTCTTATACCATTGCCTAGGTAGCTACTTTAAACTGTACAAGGATTTTTTCAGCAAACATACGTGCTTTGATTTCTCATTGTCAAAGAACCCTTCTGGCTGTGACAAATAAATATGTTCTTCTAGGATTTCATGTAAGAATGCAGTTTTGACATCAAGTTGTTCTAACTCCAAGTCTAATGCACTTACTATGGACAAAATAACCCGAATGGTTTTATGGTTCACAACTGGTGAGAAAACTTCATAGTAGTCAATCCCTTCCTTTTGTGAAAAATCCTTGGCATAAGCCTTGCTTTGAACCTGGCTGATTCAATTCCAGGAATGCCTTCTTTCCTCTTGAACACCCGTTTGCATACTACTACTTTCACACCTTTTGGCAAAGGTACCAGATCCCAGATTTGTTCTTTTCAAGAGATTACATCTCTTCATTAATCACAATCAACCATTCATCAGAATTAATGTTCTCTCTTACTATCAAGGCATAAGTAACATAATTAGTATCAATAATACTAACATAATCAGCATACCTTATAGGTTTTCTGATTTCCCTCATTGTTCTCCTTACCACTATACTTATGAATCTTGTTATTTTTCCCTGGGCTGTTGAACGAGATCTATTGTAGTCCTGTTTAGAGTTTCAGTTTCAAACTCCACCTTTTGGCTAGCACCATGATCTTTATTACCTGCATGATTACCATACTCCTCTTTTTGACACAACATAACAGATTCATCAAAGGTCACATCTCTACTAATAATAAACCTTATAGTTCTATCTTTTTCTGCACACCACAATCTATACCTTTTAACTCTGATCACATACCTTAGAAATATGCATTTCATTGCACTCAGCTTCAGTTTACCATCATTCACATGAGCATAGGCAAGAAAACCAAATATACGCAACCCAGAATAATCAGAGGGTTTATCAGACCATACCTTTTAAGGAGTTTTAAAATCTATTGTAGTTAATGGAGATCTATTCACCAGATAACAAGCAGTATGAACTGCTTTAGCCCAAAAATGCTTTGACAAGCCAACATTTAGTCGCATGCATCGAGCACACTACAGGAGTGTTTGATTCATGCGTTCTACAACTTCGTTCTACTATGGTGTATGTCGTACAGTGTGGTGCCTCACTATACCTTCTGTCTTGTAGACATCGTCAAACAATGTATTGCAAAATTCCATCCCATTATCTGTTCTGAGTGTCTTAACTTGTTTTCCAAGCCGTTTTTCAATTATAGTCTTCCACTCCTTGAAATGTCTAAACACCTAATCCTTGGATTTTATAAAATACACTCAAACCTTCTTAGAGTAATTATCAATGAATGTAACGAAGTACCTATATCTGCCATGAGATTTAACTAAACGAGGACCCTGCAAATTTGAATGAATACACTCAAGGATTTCTTTAAGGTATGCTTTCCAGAACTGAACTTGACTCTATTTTGCTTTCCCATGACATAAGCCTTACAGAACTTTAACTTTCCATTCTTTGCTCCATCTAACAATCCTTGTTTGCTCAATATTGCCAACCATTTTTCACTTATGTGACCTAATCTACGATGCCATAACTTTGTACTGTCATTATGTTTCTCTAAAGACTAAGATATTGCCACTTTTCTAGTCATTGAACTACCTATTAGAATATAAATTCCATGTTGTAGTTTGCCTTTCATCACTGCTAGCACCCTTCAGAATCCTCAATTATTCATTGCCACCAGAGAAACCGTACCTATGTTACCCAAAGAAATCAAATTCATAAGTAAATAAGGAATATACCACGCATCAAGTGTTCTTGTAATTCCTTCATGCATCTTAATCTGCACCAAACCATTGCCTTTTACACTAAGCTCCTTATTATCACCTAACTTTACTGTTCCATTCCACTCCTTGAATAAATGAAACAATTCCCGCGAGAAGGTTATGTGATAAGATGCACTAGTGTCCATGACCTAGGTTTTTGCAGAATTAGAAGTATTGACAATTAAAACATCATTACCATCTCTTTCATCGGAGTTGTCCTATACTACTGTAGCGTTACCATTACTACTTGATTTCTTCTTCTTGTTTCTCTTCTTTCACTGTGGACAATCCTTCCTTATGTGCCCCTTCTCTTTATAGAGAAAACACTTAATTTCTTTATCCTTTGATTTGGAACATGACCTACCTTTCCCACCACATCTCTTTCAATGTTCGTACCCCTGTTAACAAAAAGACCTGCTTCTACACCATCTTCATCAGAACCAGAGACCTTTTTCTTTAATTCTTTAGACGGCATAACATCCTTCAAATCACTAACAAAAATACTATCTCGTCCATACAATATAGTATTAACAAAATTCTCATAGGAGTTCGGTAAAGAACACAAGAGAATAATAACTTCATCCTCATCATCAATATTGACCCCATCACCTTGCAAATCTAAGACAATTTGGTTAAAGTTATCAAGATAATCTTTTACTTGCATACTTTCTGTCATCTTTAAGGTATACAAACGCTGCTTCTGATATAAACAGTTTGTCAGAGATTTCTTCTGAAACCAGCTTTCCAATTTTGCCCACAATCCTGCAACAATTGTTTCATGCGCCACCTCGCGTAAAAATTCATCGCTTAAACTCAACAATATCGCTTTGCACCTTCTCTAGAATTTCATTCTTCTCCTTCATCGATAGTTTCTTTGGCAGTTAACCTTCTCCGTCTAGCATCGTCGCACATCCCTACTAAAGCAGAAAAGCCTTCATCTTAATCTTTCACATAGTGAAATTGTTCAACCCATTAAATTTATCAACATTGAACTTGTGAGTCGTCATCTTTTAAAACCTTACTCTAATACCACTTATTAGGATAACGCAAGGCAATAAAGAAAAAACATAAATGAAAACACACATAGGATTTACATGGTTCGACCAATGCAACCTACGTCCACAGACAGGGAGAGAGCAATCTTATTCCATTAGAGAAAAACTGTTACAAGTGATTAAAACCCTAAAACTGAATACATCATATATTCCTAACTGGTTTGGGCCACTCCAAAAAATAAAATACACAATCCGGGTCAGGTCCATACTGTAGGTCAGGTCATGATCTGTTTACGGTTCACTAAAATTCAAGGCACTCAACAAGGCTTAATTCTGTCTATTTTCTAAACAAAAGGTGATATTTCAATTTATGCAAGATTTTAAAAAAAAGTTGGGATACTAGACATACAGGTAGAGAGAAAAAGTTGGTGGTGGGATGAAGTTAGTTTTAGGTCAGATATGAAGATGGTATAACAAATAGATTTTAGGGTTTTATTATTTAAGTTTCTTTTACTTTTTTTATAATTTGGATGAGTTTGTTGATGTGATAATTCATCTCAGCATCATTAACAATATGATTAACAACAAGATATTTTTACAAAAAATCGAAAGATGGATAATTTTATTTCTAATTCTCAAAGTTCAGATTCATATTGCAAAATCGAATAAATTTCAACATTTTTATAATTATACTAATTTTTATATGCAGTATATAATTTCGACAAATATGTGAAAATTTAAAAGTTTTGTATTGTAAATTTAAATTTTCTACTTCGAAAATGTAAGACACTTTAATAGTAGAAAATAATTACGACAATTTTTTAAATTTGGGAATATAGTATTTGAAGTCAATCGTACTTCTCATAAATAAGTGTAAATTTTTTTAAATCTTTTATGTTATGTTAAATTATTATATAGCAAAAGTTTAATCTTTATAATTTTAGAATTAAATTCATTTTTACAATATATGTGAAGAATAATTGTAATAACATTATCATAAACAGATATCTTTTAATAAATATAACAGCTTTTTCATAAATACATATTAGAAATAATTTATATTATATTTTTAATTTTATAACATATATTAATTTATAATATAATATTTTTTGTTCACAAATTTATATTGCATATACAAAAATAAAAATGTAATATATATTTAAAAAAATGTTAATAATCAAATATTGATAAAATTAAAAAATAAATTTCATAACAGCCCCACCATCATTCTTATGGCTAGAGTTATATAGTTGGTATGCCACATATTATAGGTTGATAGGTTGTGGTAGAAATATAATAAAAATCTAACAGAGTTAGGTTTAAATGTCATCTTATAAACTTTAAGGTGCAAATTGGTACCAGAGATAGTGAAAAAGGCTATATACTGACATAGGCTATCTTAAATCTTATACAAAATGTTAGGACATAGATCGCACATTATAAAAATAAAAGAATTTTGTAAGAGCCACATTAGTGTCTACATGACTAGTATCGCACAATTGATATAATGTGTCTCACAAATTAATACTATTATGACAGAGATATCATGAAAACCCAACGATTTCAAGTTTGAGGAAGCAAATCATGTCATTATGTAAATATTATGGTATAAATTAGTACCAAAGATGATGATAAAGCCTATTTTAGACTTTATGTGAAGCATTAAGGGACGAATCACACCTTTTGCCTAATTTTTTTTATGAGTTTTAAAATTTACTAAGTACTCTATATTAAGAATTTATTAATGTTTTTAATAAGAATTTTGTGTGAAATTATCAAAATTTAAGCCAGACATATAGTTAAAAATAACACGACTATCTAATTTGATTGACATGAGAACATTAATAGAAATTTTAGAGTGCAATAATTAACAAAGTTTAATGATTAAATCAAAAGGTTTCTTAAAATAATGAATTTAAATGACTAAAATTATATTTTTGGCAAACATAATCTATGTTATATTATTTACTAGTAGAAATGGGCATATGACAATTCCTTATATTTGGTTCAATTAATAATAAAAAGACTTCTATATGCTTTTAGAATAGTATTAGGTGACTTAGATTTGAGTCGTTAGACATCATGTTATTAGTATAAAGTTTGTACCCAATAGCCAAAACTCTTTTTTCTCAAGGTCCTAAAATAAGTAATGATTAGAATAAAAAACTAGTGGTAGACTTTTGTCATTTATCAACTTATACTAATTGATAATAAGTTAAACTTGAAAGATGGAATGAATAAAACATCTTTGAATAGAAATTTTGATGCAAGGTTTATGCTTATAGCTTGAATAACTATATTAAAGGTATCATCAAGAGAGAAAACTATCAAAGACTTAAAAAGAAAATATAATTTGTAAAAAATGATTAAATATAGGTATAGGTGATTGATGGCTCCTGTGTCTATAAGCTAAAAACGTATTATAACATTGCTAGTATAACAAATATGATCGTGTCGTTCAAGCTTTAAAATTTATAAGCCCTCAACTATCGCAAGCACATAGGTCTGTAGTATAAGATGCGTCAATCCCACGAGGAAAGAGACTAATCTAATCATAAAATCTAAGGCTAATAATATATGTAACTCAAAATAAATAATACAACGAAAAGCAATCACGAGAATTGAATTCAACCATTTAAGTCAGAAATTAAAAACAAAGGAATTAACAATTGAGCAATAAGCAATCACAATAGAAATCAACATAGGGAATTTACCAATTTATGAGAAAGGGGATTTTACTTATCATTAATGTTAACCTAGCTGATTATGTGTTAATAGGTGTCGATTCTAGACGATCTTAGAGTTGATTACTCTCTCTCAAGTTATAACCATTAAACCCTAAATTATAAACGCTAATTAGATTATGGAATTTGCAATCTCTCAATTCACAAATTATCCAAAACCCTAATTAGATCTGAAGCACTCTAATAAACTATCAGAACCTCACACGAGATCTCTCTCCGCACAATTACCAATATGATTTGTCATGGTTTCTATTAAATCGCTTAACTCTCATTAATATGATTTAAATGTTTTTCATTCAGTTCACCCTCTTAGTTTATTACTGAATTATGCAAGAATGCAATCAAATCACGATATACATCCAATAAACGCAATCGATTAAAGTATCATTAAATCAAAATAAAATCTCAAAGGAGAATTTAGAACATCATCAATATTTCAAATCCTATCATCATACTTTCCATCTCAATTCTATACATAAATAAAATCGAAACGAAAAGGAAATACAACTTGGAATAGACAATGGAAAGCAGTGACGTTGGAAAACCTCCTAATCTAGGAAGCACATCGAGTCAGCTTCGTCTTCCTCTTCCTTCTTCTCTCTCTCTCTTGATATTCTCCTTTTATGGTTTCAATAGTGACTGATCGAAAGCTCACTTTTTTCTCCTCTTTATGTTCTTTTTGTTTGGGTAACCTAGTTTTTTGGCGGTCCGAAAGGTCCAAAAAATTCCTTGAAACATGAAGTTCATGAGCGTCTGCGCGTCTGCCCGACACAGGCCATAACCGTGGCCCTACAAGCCACAATCGCGGTTCACATATGAGCCTTCTGTCACAATCGTGGCTCACAGGCCATGATTGTGGGCCAAATTTGGAGCTTCTATCACGATCGTGGCCTATCTACCATAATCGTGGTCTGTGTTGTGGCCCAGATTTCCTCCAAAACTCTTCCACTCTTCAATATTGACCCTGACCCTGACACACTAATAAACACATCAAAGTACCTTAAAAACATAATATTTAAACTCAAAGACTTGTACTAACTCATAAATCACAAACTAACATAATTTTAACCTAAATACATACCAAATGATCAAATTAACGGCTAAACACATATCAAACTATGCCCTAAAATACGATGCAATTTACACTTATCAAAATACTAGAGGGATTAAGTTTACTAGTTAAATATATGCCACTATCTCTGTTGTCCAAATTTTGGGCATATATCACTCCCTTTTCCTTTAACATTCTCATAATCTCTTTCATTTTATTATTCAACAAAACTTACTCTTCAATCTTTTCACAAGTATTAACAGGTGTTTCATTTCTTCTTCAATTGAAATCAACTTTGCTTCAAATTTTTATTTCCCTCATGCCTTCTTCTTATTTTGTTGCCACTATTTAGGATACCCAATCAATTTGAAGCAGTTATCCTTTATGCCTATTTCGATGCTAATGATCACAATGAATTTTATCCCTTTTGTTTTTAGTTTTATGAAAAAATCTTCTTGCTACCTTGATTCTATTCCTTTGAAACCAATGATATTCTATTACTTAATTATGTAAAACTCTGACTAACCTCTCTTTGTGACTCAATCCAAAGTACCATTAAATATGCCTTACTGAAAATAATTATTCTTTCAATAGCAAACTTGCTCATAATCTTCATGGATCCCCATTAAAAACTACATCAGTTGTGTTCTACTTACCATTTCCTCCACGTGCTTTTTAGAATAAATAATATTTGAAAATAAAGAATAATATTAAAGAAAATTCTCCAAAAGGAGTTACAATTAAGGCTTTTATCCTTTACAACTCCTATAAGGAACATGCAGTGCAAACAACTCATTACATTGAGCCTAACTAATTAAATTAGCCAACAAGATATAAGCATTTAGCATATACATTTTCTTTTAGGGTCAAGGATTATCTTAATTCAACAAAGCATATAGATGAGTTCCATAAAGACTCACTTTGAGGCGTGTCTTATGTTACCTACAATTGAACCTCATTCTTTTCCTTGTGTATGAATGGAATTTGGTAATATAAATTGCTATATGCAATCAAATAAGTAGTTCCTCCTGGTCTCCTTTTGGCATATTTATTAAGCAAATCTCCATCTAGAGGCCATTTATGAGGAATTTAAGCTAGTATTGATGTTTGATACAATGATTTATTTGATCCATTCAATTGTGTTTTAATAGAAGACTCTTATATAAGGAATTGTTGTTGAATATTTGATCACTCCTTTCCTTCCATAGGACATAAATACCATCACATAGTGAAATCTTAGTGATATCATAATCTTCATCATTTAAGTAGAACTTCTTAGTTGCCTATCAGATAATTTGACCCCAATTCTCCATACTACATAGTGGTTATTCATCTTTTAGAAAGAGAAACATAACTCTTTATAGAATTCACATTTGAAGAATACCTTATCCTTATTCTCTTCCTTAATAGTGCATAATTTACAAATGGTGGATAAAGACAGTGAGCCTTTAAGTGTGTTAAGAGTAGAAAGTCTGCTTTTAATAGCAAGATGCCAAATAAAGGAGAGTTTATGAGGGATTTGCTTGGACCAAATAAGCTTCATTTAAGGAACCTTAGGGGATGGGTACCTGAACACTTTGTATCCTAACTTATTATTGAATATACCAAAGGAGTGTTTAGACGACATAATGACTTCCTGCTTCAATTAATTAAGATTATATCATGAAGGATTATCTTTGATAATGCTGAAGTCCCTTTGCCTCACATGTCAATTATTGCCTTTGATTAGTTCAATAACTTTTCCTTTGGTTTCATCTTGTTCCTTAGTTAAAAGCTTGAGGAATCAAGTAGAGAGGGCCAACGACACACCAGTTATCATACCATATACAAATATTTGTCCATTTCCCCACATTACACTAGATCTCCTTGCACAATTTGCACTTTAATTTTAAAATTCGAAGCATTATTCAAGATGTATCAGCTCTAGGCTTTATTTCCTAGAAGTTGTGATCGTCCAAATAGTAAGAATGAACTCATTTCACCTCTAAAGTTTCTCTGTTCACAAGTATTTTCCAAATTCTATTTGAAAGAACTTTGTTGCTAACTCTATAAGCCATAGTCAAGTCCTCCTCATTAATAAGCAATATAATGTCATCTGACTTCACTTCTACACGCGGATTCTTACTTGCATCTCCTGGTCATGTAGTTTCTTAGATAAATAGTTATACTAAGTATTAGAGGTCTCTGTAGTTAATAAATGAGAGGTACACTGCCCTCTCCAAACATGTCATATAACTCACTCCAAATTTCTCTAGAATTTAAGGTATATATAATATCCTTAACTAAATCCTTAGATATAAGATTTTAAAATCCAAAATGTAACAATATTGATTATCTTCTACCTCTATTCATAATTATTTTAACTTTCTTTAGCTCTCACAGTGTACCATCTATAAAACCTAGCTTACATTTTACCCTTAATGTTATATACCAACAACAACAATACTTAGTAGAAATCTTGTTGAAGTGCGGAGTTTGAAAAATCTAGTAGTACACAGTCTTAACTTTAACTAATAGATAGACTGTTTCCAAATGACTTACATGAAGGAAAGGAAAAAAAAATATGTAATTTGAGTTGATGAATGAAATCGTGACAAGAATTATACAGGAATAATCAAAATTCTAAATTTTATAGTCATCTTTGATGCTACGATAACTTTAATCAAAGTTGTGTTAAAAAAACGAAACTCTCTCACTTAAAACAAAAGAAAAGTAAATTTGGAAAAACTTATTCATGATATATTTTATTAGAGGCAAAAGGAAGATCCAAGTTTATATTTTATATAAGATAAATAGATAAATTACAAGCCTTGTTTTAGAAAACGTATTATCTATTTTTGTTTATGTCCATATATGTTTATGCATTGCGGCTTCTACACTAGATGTAATCTATTAACAATATTTAGTTGGCGTGGGTTTGATTACTCATATAATTTTCACCTATCATGCATGTGGTCTTTATTTGCTTAAGATTAAGGATGTCAATGCTCGGCTCCACGAGTCAACCATAATTCACCTTTAAAAAATGACATCATTTTGAAAAATTTTTGCTTAAAAAACAAATATCTGGACTTTCCAAAATGACATTATTTTGAAAAAAAATTTACTTAAACAAAAATAGTTGGGCTAGCCGAAACCGGCCCGAACCACTCATGACCCGTTAGGCCATAGCCTAGGCTATAAGTCCGTTAGCGCATTGACGAGCCGACCTGCAGGCCATCACAGCGAGCCATTGACATTACTACTTAAGATGATTTCAATAGAGCGATATTTATATTATTTCATAAATTTTTTAAATTGTAAGGGATCCAATTTGCCTGCCACCAACAGTCATATTTCATTGTCTAATTCTATGGAGTAAGAGCAATGATTCGGAATCCAAGGTACCAAAATGTTGTTGGTCTGGATTACTAATCCCCTGTCTCCATGCGACCTAGTAACCCTTGCCGTACATGAACTCTTTTCCCCGTTAAGAAGCAGCACTTTTTGACTCTATCTCTCCCCAAACATTCAGGAACAGAAACAGAGATGGGACTAAAGGAATGCTGTTTCAGAGTGCTGCCATTTGCAGCAATGGTGATGCTAGAAAGTCTGAGTGTGGGGTTGACCACCCT
>JANQBM010000007.1:24014867-24048884 GCA_025594535.1 Erythroxylum domingense | reverse complement strand
AATTTATTAAATAATTAATAATAATATTTTTATATAATTAATAATAAATTGTATATAATTAATAATAAAATAATAAATCTTTAATTAAAATTTTTATTGTTTTAAAATAGAAAATATATAAAAAATTATTTGTCACGGTTGTGACTTGAACAACCGTAACTTTTTAATTAGACATGATTTCTGTTTTAAAATAATAGTGTTAAACCTCTTGCAACAATCATTTTAATATCATGGGTATAATAGTTATTTATTATACATTCCATTCCATTCCATCCATTTTCCAAATAATGTTTCGCTGGATTACATTATGAATCTTTCCATCCCTCCTAAACAACTTTACACTATATTACATTACATTCCATTATAAACTGTTCCTTTTCGTTCCATTTCATTCCATTAATTAACATCCAACTAAATAGGCCTTAAATGAAAAAACACTTCCTAAGAGGAGAAAAGAGATAACCATCTAATAGTACCAGAAAAGGTCCATTAAGAAGAGAGAACCACAAAGTTGGTCCTTAGTCATGAGTACATTGACTAACTATATTGACCATTTTATCATATTATTTTTAAGTATTTAGTTTATTTTTTAAAATTAAATAATTTCTATAAATTGTAAAAAAAGAGATAAGTACAATAAAAATGTTCATATCAGAATTTGTGTTAGATGGTTTTGATAAGGTACGATATTGATACCAATCAATATTGGATATTATTTTAAATAATCTTTTAAAAGTATTCTATAAATTTTATAAAATTACAAAATAGTCTCTCAATATATTAAATATCCTTTGAATTTACTTCAATCATATCCCAAGAAATTAAAATAATATAACTTTGATATAACAAATATTTTTATTTTTACTAATATTATTTTCACATATTTCTTGTAAGTTAAGATGAGAAAAAGATCATTTAACTATCATATAGATATAAAACTAAGAATAATATAAAGTAAAAAAATAAACATTTATGATAAGTAAATTTAATTTCAAATGTTATCTGTACTTATTTCAAAAGCTAGTATAATAACTTTCACATATATGCACTAAAAATAATATACAGTCAATATGAAATATATAAATTTTTAAATATTTATAATATATTAAAATAATATATTTAGTTAGGTAATGCATAATGTATAAGCCTATTGACATAAAAAATTTATTTAATACATTCTTATTTGTATTTTTATTATTTGTTATTATATTCCTATGTATAAGTAATTATTATTTTATATAGGAAAAATTTTAAGTTTTTTAATTTCGTCCTAAATTTTTTTTTAAATTATAATTCTGACTAAGATTTGATCGATATTTTAGTTATAGTTAGTACACCAACCAAATAGCTAAAATTGACTAGTATCAAAGTTTGATATAAAATTTTCTTATTTGGTATTGATTTTTCGCCAATATAGTTGATATTCAAAATAATGACAATAAGCCATAATAATCACGATGTTACAACCATTAACTCGTGTAAGAACCACCAGACCTTTGTGTAAACTGAATACATAAATAATATAAGTAAAACACATATGTGACATGCATGTAAGTACACAGACACCTCCAAAAACATCCTACTAGCTCTTTGGGTGAAGTTCTCCAAAGAATACTATCTTGCTTTATGAGAACCAGTTAGAAAGCAAGCTATATATATGATAAATTAGAGTAGACCAACTTACATCTTTCGACTCCTAGGAGAGAGCAATTCTCTACTCCTTTCTAGTTGAAGTTAGAACATGAAGGCAAAGTAAGAGTAGAGTAGTTTCTATTTTCTGTGTCTTCTGGTAAAGTAAAATATTCCTTACTAAAGTGTATATAGATCTTAAACCATTTTCCTCTGCTCACCATGCATGTAAGATAGAATCATCAAGCTATCTAAACTTATTGCATAGAATTAATTATTCTTTTATGCTGGCCAGTGTCATGCTTAAGGCATATTTAACTCCCATCTTTTAATGTTTAAATCTTCTGTCATTTCTTTCATGCCAAATCAAATGTAGACAAGTACTAAAAGCAATAAGACAGGCAACTAATTCCCTTTTTACAATGTTATTGAAGTTAGTTAACAACCATATTGTGACCTCTGGGAAATAGACCATATTAGAATAACAGTATATTAGATCTTTAATAGGTCTCCATATAGAGATAGAGTAGCTATATTTAAAAAATAAATAGGGCAAGGCTTCAGTAGCTATACCATAAAGAATGTACGTATCCTCAGTTTTAGGTATTACATTATCTCTATTGTATTGATCTTGCTCTTTATTGTTAGCCATATTAGAAAGGAGTCTTTAGGCAAAAGGTTCCTATCTTATATAAGCTTGTGCCAATCCACCAAATACCCTCAAGGTGTTAACCATTCTCTATAGCCTTTGTTAGTAAACATGCCATTTGATTCATTGTTCGATAAGTAACAATCCTTATGATCCATATTAGGAAGGTAACTCAGGATCAATAGAGATAATTTACTCGGGTGGTTTGGCCAATGTCCTTCCTCAATCTACAAATAAACCTTAGCATGTGTTGGAAGATGTATCAAACTTGGACAACTTGTTCATTGTGTATTAAAGCCTCATTATCTGTCCAATTATCATACCATGAGGAAGTAATGTTGCCATCCCTAATCCTACATCTTATTTTTGGTTCAATTGAGCTCCTTAACTTAAGTAACTAGTTGATAAACCATAAACGGGAAGTTTTGATTTTAAAAGCACAAATACTTTCAACTCTTACTATATAGCTATATATAAATCTCATCCAAATTGTTCCCTGTCAACTAACGACTAACACTCTCCAGTGCCCTTTTGACATTAAAACCTTATTTGTAACACATACTAGAGTAATTCCTAGTCTTCCCTCATTAAAAGGTTTACATATTTCTATCCACTTAACCTCAGCATGGAACCTATTCATATTGGTTCTATCCTATAAAAACTTTCTCATTAATCCTTCAATATTCTTGATTTTTCCTGTAGATAAGAACATATGTTCACCCCAATAAATATGCATATAATTAAATATGGATTTGATTTAATTTTACCACCAAAAGAAAGCTCCCTGTTAGTCTAACTACTAAGCCTTTTGTATTTTTTTCACCTAAGGCAATCATTATTTGAATTGTAACCTTCTAGTCGTTAATAAAAGTCCCAAATACATAAAAGGAAGGGATTTAATGTCAATATGAGTTAAAGCTTTAAGTCTCTCCACTTGATGCATTACACTAGAGGCATCAATAATATAGCTTTTATTGTAGTTTTTGTCTAACCCAGATAACTCTTTAAACTTCTTTAAGGACTTCATCAAAATGTTTTATATCTCTTGCACCTTTGAAAAGTTTAAAGGGACACCATTTACCAATACACTATAAGATGTAAAGAAAATGCAAGCTACCACCCAATTTCTGAAGGTAGAGGGACAGCCAAATACTTCAAACAAGTTGAGAATGAAATCCGAACTTATGATATCAAAAACATTTTTGAAGTCCACTTTAATGGAACAATTTAGTAAGGATTTTTTTCCTAAAGTAAGGTTTCAAATGCTCATGATCCTTGGGGATATTATCACTAATTATTCTACCTCAGAGAAAAGCACCTTAATCTCTACTTGTAAGAGTTTAGAGCACCACTCTTAATCTCTTTGCCAAGATTTTGACAATAATTTTATATAGAAAGTTACATCATGCAGTTGGTTTAAAGTCTCCAAAGGAATAAGGATTAGGGACCTTAGGAGCAAAGTTTTAAAAAGTTTTTTCAATCTCCTTGAGTAGACTTCTACTAGTAAAAAAACTCCTTGACGGCTTGCTTCACTATGAGACCCACATATTGCAAAGTCATTTGTCCCTATAGCATTTTATCTACTCATTAAAAAATAACCTTTTCGATTTCCTAGTCATCAACTTGTTTAATAAGATGAAGTCTATCCTCTCGCCTAATCCTAGTCAATAAAGTCATTAAGCATCTTAATTGAAGGAGGCTAAGAGAGATAAAAGTCATAGTATTTTTTAAAAATGTCATAACTTCATTTAGTGGGTTCTCTTGACTAGTAGTTAATGCACCATTTTTATAGATAATAAAACATATATTATTAGAGTTCTTTCTAGTTAATATTTGGTTGAAGAAGAATTTGGTGCATCTATCTCATCCTTTAGAGAATTAATTCTAGACCTCTACTTGAGAAGGGAAACACAATCCTCAACTTTGCTTGGGTAAAGTTATAGGACTAACTTCTCTTCCAATAATAGCCCCCTTAGACCCCAAATTGTTAGACAAGCTTTATTAAATCATTGTAAGCTTGTGTTTAACATCTAAGGCTGCCTTTATAATATCGAGACCCCTTTTAGAATTTAACTTATTCAATATAATTTTGATACTTTTAAATTTTTGGACGCAAATAAATTGCTTGGAATTGTGCATATGGGTTAACATTCCTTTAGATAAAGCTTCCTAAAATCCTTCATCAAATGCAAGAAATTTATTAAATCTAAAATGGAATCTTTTACATACCTTTTTTAACAAGATATCAATCCAAAAGGGAGAGTGATCAAAGAATAAAGGCTCCATACACCTTTGTTTACTTTCAGAGAAGTTTGTTAGCCAAGCAAGGCTCAGCAAAGCTCTTTCTAATGTTTTCCTAAGGGAACACCTTCCCTCTTGTTTGTTGCTCCAAGTAAAGTTATGTCCCTCATATCTTAAGTCTTCAATTCCCAATTCATTTACTCATTCTTTAAAATCATTAGTGATTAGGTTGGAACGACCTTCTACTTCAGACCTATAGAGTGTAGCATTGAAGTCCTCTCAAACAAGCCATAGATAAGAGTTTCCAACTTAAATTTGGTTCAAATCATTTTAAAGAATCTTCCTATAGAAATTAATATTGGATCCATACACAATGGAGGCATATATCTTACAATTCTCATGTAAGAAGTGAATTAGTATATGCATTGCTTGATCACAAGACTATAATTCTTCCACTTTTATAAAAGTACAATCATAGGCTAATATAATTCTCTAATAATAATGATGCTAGTAGTTTGATAGAAAATTCCAATTATTTATCATTCAATTTATTCGTATTTTCAAGTCTGATCTTGGTTTCCAATAGACCTAAAAACCATAGATGTTTTATATTGACAAGATCCCTTAAAGCTTGTAGCCTATTAAGGCAATTTAGGCCACAAAATTTCCATACTATTACAGTCATTTTGAGGTGGATTTACCTTTAGAGCTCCTACTCCCATGCCTCTTCCTAATTTCCTTTCTTTGACACTTGAAAGTTATCATCCTTTGACTTAATTATGGAATTGTCAGATAGTTCCATATCCACTTCACCAAGAGGGGAGTTAGGAAGCTTGTCATTCACAAAATTATTAAGGGATCCACCCTAATCACCTTGGTTGATTTTATTGGCCTTATTGTCATGCATTACCATAGGAGAATTATGGTTTACATTCTTGATCTGATTACTTCCATTCACTCTTGAGGTCGCTTGTTCCATCAATTTGCTACTCTCATCTATAGACTGGCTCACTTCCTTATCCACGTATTTCATCGTTTACTTTCCTTAGACTAGATATTTTACAACTTCCACCAACCTTTTCACTTCAAAGTAATCCCTTATATTGAAAGTTTTCATTGCATCCTGAGTGAAGGTTTCTAATTATAGGTCACCAAGATGAAGTCTTTCATAGAGAGAGTTGTTTAACCCTAATCTCATAATAAAGATGTAATTAGGGAGATCTTTGCAAGGCTCCATACTTATGAAAACTCTAGCAAATCTAATCATCCTCTTTCTAGCTCTATTTTTATCCATATATAAGGGTTTTTTAATGTAGATAGAGAGCATACTCAACTCCTTGACGGTCCAATACTCTAATAAAATGTTAGGCATGTTAACCTATATTAGAGAATTTTCTTATTTTATCACATCTAAGCTTATATATGGTTGTCATGTTTGCAAAAAGATGGGAAGCTATCTAAAGTGCCAAGAACCTTCCTCTATCACTTTCAAGGCATTATTTGGCTTGCAAAATAAGAACATAATAAGATTTTTTAAGATGATAGCATATCTACAAAGCCTTTGTTCTTTCAAATCTTATAAGCCTATGAAGATATGGCTGGAAATGGTAAAAGAGATCCTAAGAAGAAGCCAACCAAAGAGGATTTCCATGTTGAAGCTCTTGCTTTAGCACTTCAATTTTAGGTGCAATAATGATTCTCACTTCTTCCTTTTTAGGTGGCCAGAAATGAACAGGGTGGTCAACAGGGTCACCCAAAATTTGCTTCCAACTTCTTTGACTGTTGTTGACGGGAGGTGGAGGCTCTTTCACAATGTTAGGAACAAAGCTATTTGGAAGGAGGGAGGAGCCAAACGAGGATTAGGGTAGGGAAGGGAACTCACTTGGTGTAGGGACTGAAGATAGGGTACTTTTAAAGGAGGATATACTTGAACAAAAAAAAAACAACTTTAGACAAGTTGAGGTTTAAAAGATAATTACTTTAAACAGTAAGCAATTGTCTTAGACAGGAACCAAAGTAAAGATGAGACCAAAAAATCGTTCACCCTAAAGGGTATCAGGTAAAAAGGGAGAAGTGAAGCAAAAACTTCAGATCTTGTAGGTTTAGAAGGTTAAAGGAAGACTCAATAAGGACTAGTGTTGAAGATAAAAAAAAAGGAGAGAAAAGCAAACAAGAAAGGGACAAACAACCAGAAAAGACAGTTTTGGTTAAGGGGAAAAAGGTGTATACAAAGGTTGAGCTAACTATTGAGGATTAACTTAAAGGTTGTGGTAAAGATTTGCAAGCTATCTAGAAGTAAGGAGAAGGTGGAGGATGGAAGTGTTATATAGTAGAGCAAACAGATTCATAATCTCCATGTAAGTTTAATCTAGGTAAAGAAATTTAAAGATGTTAGACAAAACATAGATGAATGAAGCCATAACAAGGTCATCACTAAAATTCACCAACAACCTGAGGGAATAAGATAAAGTGAGAAAATAAATACAATGTATAACATATTTTTCTGATATGTTCAACGTATAACATATTTTTTTTGTAATTTAGTTATAACATTTTCATATAAATAGATGCTTAGTTGCTCAATATTAGTTAAACTTTTACTAATAAAAAGTTCTCTTCTTCTTGTTACATTTATCCATTATTTTATAAAAATTATCAAAGCATTATCTTGAGGATCTTATCACCAATCTTATATAAATACAATATGGATCCCAAAGTTGCAATAAAATTATCAAGTGTGGATTGTTAGAGTGGAAGCTTATATCAATTGATTAAGTAAGAAAATGAAGCTTGTACCTTACTAACCAATACAACATTTACTCAATTCAAAAATCAAAAGGAGAGAGAGAGTAAAGAAAATGAAAGTTAGAAAAAAATTGTTTACAGCTTTCTCATCTACTATATTCATCTTCTTAAAGAAAAAGTGTGAAGGAAATAAAATAGTAAAAAATGTTGAATTTGATCTGAGCATTTGAGATGCAAAGAATGAAAGAATAAAAAATAATTAAGGATTACTTTAATACAATGCTTAGCATTGTCAACAAAGCAAGACTTTTTTATTGATTTTTCTAATTATAGAACAGTTTAAAAAGTCCTATTCACAATTCCTGAAAAGTTTCAAGTCTACAATTTCATTTATAGAAAAATTAAGGATTTTTCAAGCATTACCTTAGGGAAATTATTGAATGTATTACATGCCTAAGAACAAAGGAGGCTTATGAGACAAGAAGAATTTGTGGATCGTACCTTTTAAGTCAAAACACAACATAATAATTGTGGCAAGAATCAAAAGCATAATAACAACGATAAACCCATAGGTCATGGAAATATCAACACAAGAAATAATAACACTCAAATTTTTTTCCTTGTCTTTACTATAAAAAGAAAACAATCATCCATATTAAAAGTGTTGGTGATGACCATATATAAATGTCACAAGTATGGTTGGTTAGTGAATGTGGAGAAGATAAGCAAGTCTAAAAAATATCAAGGAAAAGCCAAAACTAGATTTTATCAACCTTAAAGGAAGCACTTATCATGCTTTACCACTAACATCCTTACAAAAACTGGACTTATCTGTAGTTTTTGTGTAAACAATATAACTTATGAAGAAGAAATCTTTAGAGAGCTTGACAAAACTACAATTTATAAAGTTAGAACTAGAAATGGAGCATATACTACAATAAAAATAAAAAATAGTAGCAATTTGTACAAGTATAAAATTAATCTGTAATGTTTTATATATTCTAAAAATTGATTAAAACCTTTTACGTGTTGATTAACTATTGGAAAAGCTATAAGGTGTTGTTTAAAGAAAAAAGTTGTATGATTAAAGATGCAAAAGGCAATGAAGTATTAAAGTTTAAATAAAAGGCAAAATCTTTGCTTTGAATTTGCTAGAGGAGGAGTAGGCTATAATAAATAAAGAAGATAACAATATAGTGCTTTGACGCATAAGATCTGGGACGATGTTATCACATTGCTATACCTTTTTTTTATGAAGAAGAACAATATTATGGAAGACTTACCTAAATTAGAGGAAGAGCTTCATATATATTTTCCATATCTATGTAAGAAGTAGACAACATATTTTTTCCATAAAATAAGGTACGAATGGCTATAAAGAAGTTGTATTTATTATACATAGATATGGAATAACCTCAAAATATACCATCATTGAATGGAATTAAACACCTATTAAGTGCACCTTACACTCCTTAACAGAATGGTGTTGTGGAGAGGAACACATAATGATTATAAAGATGACTAAGTGTTTGCTACATGACACAGGATTGCCAAAGAAGTTATAGGTTAAGGCTCTAAATACGTTAGCTTTCTTTAAACAAGATGGAACTAAAAGTTTTACAAAACATAGATTCCATTTGAGGAATAGTAACCAATGATTCTTAATATGAGAATATTTGGTTACTTGTGTTTCTCTTACATTCCTTAGGTTAAGAGAGGCAAATTAGATTTTTTAAAAAACTAAGAATTTGTGTGTAGGTTATAACTTAGTTTGAAAGGCCTAGAAAATCTATCCAACAAAAAAGTAATAAAGTTATTTTTATGAGTTAAAAATACGGAGGTTGTATAACGGTAATAAGAATAAGTTTCAGGAGGAGAATGATGAAAAAACCTACTAAGAGTACCATATCACTCTTTGAATTTATGAAAGATATAATGGTATAGTTCTAAGACATGTTAATTCATCCAAAGGAAAAAAAATTTGAAAAGTCTAAGATAGGCCTAGTTGCATCATTACCTAGACCTAGTTACAACATTGCCTTACCCTTTTAGAGTGCGAGAAGTTTGATCTTTTCTTAGTGATACAAGTTCCTATCATAAATTCATCAAGAATTTTTTGACAAGAACATTACCCCTATGTAGATTTTTTTTAAAGTAAATAAGTTTATTACTCTTTTCAAAAAGAGATATAAGAGTTGTACCATATGGATAGATAAAGGTACATCATATAATATGGAGATTAAATCATTTGTACAAATTCAATAGACTAACTAACGAGCTTAACAAATTAGCATAGTTGATGACTAATAACTAACAACAATTCAACAAGGGAAACAAGGAAATTATCCACTATCCTAGTTTATTAGGAAATTTCATAATCTTCACATCAATTTAGGGATTTAATTGGCAATGAAGGTTAAAATGATCATACTATACTATAGCAAGCCCTATTTATAAGCTATATATTGGTTGATGTTAACTTAACTGGTCTATAGCAAGCCCTATTTGTAGGCTATATATTGGTTGATGTTAACTTAATTGGTTTTTAACATCATTGGGTCACATATCTAAGCTGCTATATTATAGATGAACTCTTACTCAATCTGATTGATGCCTCTAAATACTCTTTGGTTCCTCTTAATCTATATGGAATAAACCACATAATTGAAAGCCATTATAAAGAAATGAGTTCATCTTTTTTCAATCTTTATAGCTTCTATATCCAATCCATAATTCCATTCTAAGTTTCCTGACCATTTTACAGGTAGAAGAGGCTGAGTATTTTACCCTATAATATAGTAGAAAAAGAACATCGAAAGAACAAGTGCTTGATTTTTTCATCATCCTTATTACATAGTGCACATGATATTTCTAGAAATGTTAAATTTTATTATGTCCTTTGTTTTTAGCCTCTTTAAGATTGCCAACTAAAAGATAAAAGAGGTTTTAGGAATTTTGCAACCTTGCTATGATATTTATTCGAGGATACTTTATGCTCAAATGATACAAAGATTTCCATGCAAGAATGATTTGTAAAGGTTTTAAAATTATGTTTAAGCCATGTCTAGGAGTCCCCTATCTCTGTTTGGATTCAATGATGGTAGTCTTTCACTTACCTTAAAAAAATCCCCTGAATGCATGGTATGGATAACTCTAATTCACCTTAACTATGATTGGTTCAACTCTAGTCGAGTTAAGAAATAAAGCTATTAGTGAATTATAGTAATATAATAGGAAGAGAGAACCTAATTCAATTCCATTTTTCATACTAGAACCATATGCAACTACAATTTCTTATAATGCTCTTGAACTCCTTATGCACTTGATTTTTTATTCCCTAAAATGTACTTGAGAGTCCAAGATATATTGATTTTAGGTTGAGCTTTCCATAAGCTAGATACTTTTAAGAAATGAGTATGAATATATTTCACCCAAAATGACTTTTTCATAGCTCTTATTAGTGAAATTCCCATACCCTTAGCATTTTGGTTTGCAAATGTCAGACCATTTAACTTTGACACATAAATTTTTATCTTGTCCAGACCATAGGAAATTCCTTAGCATTCTTGCAATAGTTTTGATGATTTCAATAGGCACACAGATGTTTGACATCTAATATATATGAAAATGAAATAATATTGATGTAGTTAATTGTAATATTCCAACATGAGAGAGGGATATGTTGTAACAATTTCCTATATTCTTTTGAACTACTTCTATAAGTGGTTGGCAATCCCTATAAGTCAACCCTTTGGTTATTATACAAATGCTTATCTATATGGGTGATCCTCTTGTTTGAATTTAGTGGTTGACACAATATACTTTGTAAGGCTATTACATCCTTTAAAAATAAAAATTTACCTTTGCTTAGATTGACGCTAAGGTTTAATATATATCTAAATTCATGTAGTGATCTGTAAAGGACATTAAGTAAGTCAAATTTAGCTCCATGAAGAAGTAGGTCATCTACAAAAGATAGACATATGATTTTAAACTTGTCATACTTATAATGAAACCTAAATTTAGCCTCTTTCAACCTATTGGAATCAACTATTCTTGTTAGTAATTTCATGTATAAATTGAATAAATATAGGGATAATGGATCTCCTTGCCTCAATCCTTTGGTTGCTTTAAAAGGATATGTAGGTTCACCATGTATGAGTATGCTATATGTCACTGTGGAAACACATCTTGATATCCATCTTACAAATTTTGTTGGAAAGCCCCAAACATCTAAAAGGCCAAATAAGTTCCAACATACTAAATCAAAAGCCTTATTTAAATCATCTTTAAGAGCACAACTTCTTTATTTCCTTTCTTCTGTGGTAATTCTTAAAAATTTTATGTGTAATAAGGATATTATTCCTTAATGATCTTTATTTGATGAAGACATCTTAGCAGGGATTAATAATGTCACAAAGAATTGGCTTAAGTTAAGATACCATAATATTAGATATTACTGCATAAATGACATGATAGTAATAAATTGATAATCAACTAAAGTGAAATTGTTAGGTGTATTTAAAATAAGGTAAAATGTGTTTTATTACGCTCGGGTAAGAGTTTTAAAAAAATTCTTGTATTGTATTGATTATGGAAGTATTTGTGAGTGGTCTTGTTTTATGAAAGAAGTAAGCATGAATCCATTTAGTCCTAATGCCATATCATGTCTTAAGCTTTAATAAAGCATGTTTATATCATTAGAGAATGTTTTAGTTAAGTGATCCACTATCTTGGAGTTGAGAGCTTGTGAGGTACAGTTTTTGATATCTTAAAGATTAAATAAGGTTAAGTCTTTAATGCCTAGTAACTCTTTGGAGTAATTCAATGCCATGTTCTTAAAATTTCATGTTTAGTAACTATATAGCCATCTAAGGATTGCAATGACACTAATGAATTATGATTTCTTCTTGCAAGCATAGCATTATAGAAAAAAGTCATGTTTTTTTCCCTTTCCCTCATTTAATTTATCTTAGCTTTCTATTTAAGTAATAAATGATAGACCTTTAATGCCTCTACATATCTAGATAAAGATTGTCTTTCTGACTACTTTAGTTTATCATCAATTGGAATCATATTGAAAAATTTGTAAGACTTATTTAGAGTTTGGAGGGTTTCTTTCTTAGCTATATCAATATTATTGTCAATACGTTTGTTAAAGATTTTCAATTCCTCTTTAAGGGACCTAATCTTATTATACATTTGAAAGCTTCAAAACCATCAACATGTTTATTCAAACCACTAACCATTGCTTCTATATTTATTAAAGTTGAATGTATCATTCCTTTTCAATATATAATTGTTCACCAGGATCTTTGTTAAAGAATGATCTAAACATAATGGATTGTTAAAATGTGCCTAGTTATTGGGAAATTTGGTAAGCTAGCTTAAATTCATTAATGCTTTATCTAATTTATTCCTTAAAAACCAGTCCTCAATCTGATTGGTACTCCAAGTTAATAAATTCATATTTAATCTAAGATATGCTACTCCATTATAACTTAAGTAGTTCATAAGATTCGCATTGTTATGCTTCATGCTAGACCTTATCCCTTTTACTTCTTGTTAAGATAGTGTACAATTGAAATCCCCTATTATTAACCATGGAATTGACTGATAGCCTATCAAGCCATTAATTCTGTCCAAAATTTCCTCTTTTAAGTTTCTATATTAGGTGCATAAACCATTATTACACCAATTCTTATCTTACTTATTAGCAAAAATAATATAAAAATGAATAAATTGGTTTAATTATGCACTACGAAGATGTTGGATTTGATTAGGATCATATAGGATCAAAATCATGCCATTGTAGTATTTCTACATAATTATTGATGATGCACTTGATTGTCTACTATAAAGATGTTGGATGTGATTAGGGTCTTAAAAGATCAATGTCCTATATATGTTGTATTCCACATGGTTACTGTGATACACCTCCTTTTTATAAAAGAGAGGAGATTTTGAATCTTCCTCTTAAATTTTAAATGAGGTTTTTTTAATGTTATCAATGACTTGTTCAACTTGGGGGAGTGATCAATTAGCAATGAATCATTAGCATCCCATTTTGGAACTTAAGTAGTTCGTTTATCCATTTATTCTCTTATGTATCTTCTAAAAAGGGACACTAAATGTCTTTTTATTCATATCAGATGAATTTTCACTAGTAATCTCATCAATGGATGGTATAAAATCACTTTCTTTCTTTGAGTACCACACCTTATAACTTTTAATAATTCACCAGCTTAGTTCCTTAATTTGTTCTTATTATTAGCTTTAACTTAACTTTAGTTAATATTTTTTCTTGTGTTTTCCTCCATTAGATCCCTAATAGTTTAGTATGCACCCTAGTATAAAACTTTTCCCCAGTTGGGATCCATGTTGGTTTTACCCCTTTGACGGTCTCTATTGATATGTATCATTATAGATTCAATTATTTTGTCATCCTTATTTTGCTTTATAATTATAATATTCTCAGGTAAACCTTTTCCCAAAGAGACTTCCATAGAAATTCTAGCATATAATATCATATCCTCTTTAGTGTAACTATTGGCTTATATGAGCAAATAATTATGCTTATTGAGTTTGCTAAATAGTTTAATCCTTCATTGATGAATACTTTAGAGGCACCTTATAAAAATTCACCCTTATAGGATTATTCTCCATCTTAATAGTGGCCCTTTCTAAGCGTAGCCTTTATTTTGATGGAGAATAGTCCTATATATAGGTGAAATGTTCATAAGTTAACTTTAACATATTCGCCAACATAAGGATCAGGCCATTTAGCAAACTCAATAAGTATATTTTTAAACCATGATTGACTTTCCACTTCTATTGCAAGGACCCAACTTAAGAATTTTATTATTAGTAGAGGCATTACTAAACCTAAATATGGACATATCTTCCTCATTATTCAAAACATATTCCAAAGTCAACTTCTTTTAGGTAGTTAGTGCCTAATGGTGAACCTAGGGAAATACAAGTCTTTTCTCAATGAAAATTTTGATTGACGATGTACACCATTTTTTAGCACCATTTTACAAGTTTTCTACAGGTGGTTAGGCAACTAACAAACTAGCCCTAAAGTTCAACTGACAAACTAGCCCTAAAGTTGGTGTTATGTATGTTATCTTATGGAAAACAAAAATGTCTCCAACTAGTTGCTTCTATTAAGACTTAAGACATTATTGATGGTAATGGTATGTATTTAAGATGTGTTATCATTCTTCCTAGAAAGGAACAAAACAATACTTGATGAAGAGGAAGGAGTTCTAGTTCTTGGGAGTGCTAATTTACTTGAGTCAGGCTAGATCAAAGGAGGAAATCCATTGGCTTCTAACGATGTTTGGGTATGGGTTGTAGAGGAGGATGAAATAATGGAGGCTTTCGGAGAAAGAGGTCGAAAATCTAGGAGAGGACTTAATGGAGCAACCATGGACTAACCTAGCTCTGCCATTAAGATTTCCAAAAAAGGTAAAGAAATGGATTTGGTATTAGGTGGGATAAATCATGCCTAATATCATTATATGAAAAGGGAAAGAGTTAAAATATTGTTAACTCTAAAAGTAGTAAGAAGATAAGCTTAGAGAAAGTTAAATTTGCATTTATGCAAATTGCTACAAAAATATATAATTTATAATTTTTATAAGGAGTATAAAGAAGTTTTTGACAAGATAAAGGGGTTGCTAATCTTAATGGGTGAGATATACTTCTTTTAAGTTTTTCCTTTTACCAATCTATTACCATAACCAAAGTAAGTGCAATATTATTAATAAGTAATAAAATGGTAAGTAGGGATTGAATCCTTCGAGGAAGCAATGATAAATTTTAATGGATAATGAAATATAAAATAAAACTAATTAATGGAATAGTCAAGAGAATCAAAACAAAAATAATTAATCAAAGAGATAATTCAATTACAATTTTATACTTAACTAAGTATTTTCCCTAGTATAACTATTGATTTCATTATTTAATTAATTTAAATTGGATATATAATCTAGACCTTTAGGAATTTCTAGACACTGAAATTACACTCTTTGAAGCAACAATCATCTACTCTTTAGTTAGTTAACCATATCTCTTTAGTAGAGAACCCTTTTAAATGTGTTAAGATATGTGAAATCCCATGAAAGGCTTCACCTTAAAACTAAAGAAATCATATAGATGTATATCTGGCAACTCATTTAACCCTTCTACTTAAGTTATAATACACTAATAAGCAGGCTTTCTCGAGGCATTTATAAATGAATATAGGTTAGATTTAATAGCAAGCATAATTAATTCTGGACTAAAATTAATCAAATATAGCTTATGGAAATATATTAAATTTTATAGATTAAAATTAGTCAATTTATATAAGAATAAATACTAGAGTTTTTACCTAAATATATAAAAATATCTAGCTACTAATTATGTTCAAAATATAAACAAAATCAAACACATCATAATATGAATAGTTATATATGAGATTTTTGGTGATGTTAACAGTTTGATCCATTGAGATAACTTCAGATCTTGGTTCTTCAATGTAAAATAATTTTAGAATCAACCTTTGAAGGGTTTGTGAACCTCTTAATGAGTAACCCTAATCTTTAAAGAAAAATAGATGTTTCAAGTGTGTAAAATTTTTAAATTCCTTTTTAAATTAGGATTTTTGCACTTTAAATATATTTTAATACCCATGGACATAGTTTAGACCACAATTTTGGATCCTCCTATTTTATATAGGAGAAGACACATCTCTGGCTTGCTCATACCCCTAGATTATGGACGCTTATGTTTATGTTATGACTTGCACATAGTTTATGGTACAACTATGGCTTAAACAATGTTACTACACAAAATTTATTCAATTCCACAAAATCTCTCCCTACGTTATGTTCTAGGTCTTACCTCCTATATTTGATCCATATAGGGCACGAGTGTAGTAAAAGTGTGTTCTTCTAAGAATTATTATTTTCTCCATATTTTTACTTGAATTAGCCTCCAATTCTCGATAAATTTCATCTCAAAGAGAAATAAGCACAATTTCTTCAAAATATATCAAAAATGTAAAACAAGGTAGTTTAATATGAAAATCAAGTAAAATACTTCAGAAAATATGTTTATATTTCAAGCACATCAAACATATGCACTAGTAATACCACCAAATTTGAAGTTACCTTTTGAGATCATGTATGATGTTAACAATTATGATGTTGGAGTTATATTAGGCTAAAGAGTTGGTAAAGTTGTTATGCCATTTACTATGCTTATAAGACCTTAAACGGTGCCTAATTCAATTATTCCACAATTAAAAATAGCATGTATCTACTACTTTTGCTTTAAAGAAATTACAATCACTTGATAAATGTTAAAAGTTATCATTTATTATGATCATGCAACTATTAGATGATTTCTTACAAAGAGGGAAGCATGAATAAGGATGATTAGATGGATTATCCTTCTTCAAAAAATTGAATTGGAGAAAAGAAAAGAAAAAAGGAGCAAAATTTGATGTTGTTGACCATCGTAGTTAACTAGTGCATAATGTGGGTGAAATTGTTATACAAGAAACATTCTTAATGATTAGATCTTTTCTCTTAATCTTGCACCACTATGGTATACACATAATGTTAATTATTTAGTTATTGATCTGATTCCATATGACTCAATTAGATATAAACAAGAAAAGTTTAAAGACTAAGGCAAAACATTATGCTTGGGTGATCTATATTTATAAAAAAGTTTTCATGATCTAATGATAAGCAAGTGTATTTTTTAAAACAAATTTTATTCTATTCTAACATTTTATCATAGTTATTCATGTGGCAAACATTTTGGACCAAAGAGAATAGTTTGGAAGGTGTTAGTGTATGATTTTTAGTAGTCATCCTTGTTTAAAGACATGTACTAGTTCAAGTCACATTTTTAACAGGTTTGAGATATTAAAGGCTAAGACAAGGGCACCTATTTTTGCAATAGGATGGTGGAGGCATTGCTCAATAGATACCATGTCAACTATAAAGTCTCTGTACCTTTTATCCACAAACCAATGGTCAGGTTGAGACTTAAAGATGCATTAGGGGTTCTATAAAGCAACCGCTAAGACACTTATTAGCATGTCCCTACACAGATTGATGTTTGGAAAGCCGTGTTATCTACTAATAGAAATAAAGCATAAAACCTATTGTACAATCAAATAGTGCAATATGAATCTAAATGAAGCCTTCACCTAAAGAAAATTGCAATAATAAGAGTTTCCATAGTTAAAGAATGATGTTTATAATAGTTCAACCAATTACAAAGAAAGAACCAAAACCTTATATAATAAGACTGTTTTGAGAAAGAAATTTGTTATCGAATAGAAACATCTTCTTTTTTATTTAAGCTTAAGGTCACTTAAGGTAATTATGCTCTCTTTGGGTTAGAAATCTTGTTATAGTTAATATGTTTCCTTATGGTGCAATACGAATTCAAAGCTTAATGATAAATAAAGAATTCAAGGTGAATAGCCATCATCTTTTTCCCTACCATGAAGGAATTCAAGTAGATGATGTTGAAGGAGTAGAGTTTCAACATTCAATTTATAAAGAGTAATATGAACAAGAAGAAGAGTCGAATCAACCACAATAAATAAATGAGCTACTTGGAAGACAACTTAAGAAATTAGATTTACTTTTCTATTTCCTCATATATTTCTCATTTATTTAATTATTATTAATTCCTTTTTATGTCTCTCCTTTGCATATTTAGTTTTTTTATTAAGGTGTGGGAGAGGAATTTCTCTAAGATATGCTTAGCTGGAAAGTTTCCTTTTAATTTGTTCTCAATTAGTTGAGTATGAAAGTGGCATATATTGAATGATTGAATTCATTGAAGATATGAACTTTAATTAACATTAACAGTGAGTTCAAAAAAGAAAGTGTAAAAATTTTTGGTAAATTATTTAACCTTATAAGCTTTTATGCCATATGAGATTGAGTTATCTATATCAATCTATGATTTTTTTATGTGTGATGTTTTTCTTTATGGATGTGTCTTTAGAGCTTGCTTTGAGCTGATTTGAGATTACTGTCATATATATGTGTATAAAATAATCAAGGTCATCTTTGAATTAAATAGTCAACTTGAATAACTATCTCTTATTGGCACCTTTGAGTATTATAAGTTTTTAATATCATTAAAACTCATCATACGATCCTGATCTTAAATTTAAATATCTTTACAACTTTAGAGGTCAGTAGTTCATTTGAATCAAATTAATAAAACGATTTTATAAAAGAGAAACCTAAAGATAAATGTGGTGGTATGCTTAGTGAATAAATGATATTTTTATTGAATGTAAAGTTAGGATTACATTTGAACTATGGACTTGGATATTTACATTTGATTATGTCACATGTATGAAAAAAAATATAAGAGTTATTTGTGTGACATGATAATAATAGTTTATGTTCTTTATGAGGTGATGGAGTGAATGAAGAAGTTATTGAGTATTTGAAAGTATAATGTAGATTATAGGTGCCTAATTACTTTATCTACCCAGTTTATGTTTCAATAACGCCATTTTAATTGAGAAATAAAGACCTTTTTTATTTATGCATATAATCTAATTAGCAAAGAGTTTTTATATTAGCAATCCAATCATAGGATTTATATATAGGAAGACCTGAGTGAAATACTTGACCCATGAAACACTTGGGTGACTAGACCAAAATTAGTGAGGGAAGGTTTTACTAAATTCTTTTACTTACTTTTGAATGAAACTAATGTGTTTACTTTTGTTTAATTTTCTTTTGAACCTTAATTATAAGACATAAAGTTTAGTTGAGCTTTATTTAGATCTATGTCTTATAGTGTATATAGTTTTTTATATCAAGCGAAATGAATTAGAGGATTTTTTGTATTTATGTTTACATTAGAGTGTTTGTCCAAAAACAAGTAAAAACTATGGGAGAATTTGATAGGAATACAAAATGACATGCTTTACCCTCTTAATAATTAGTCATTTATACTTATTTTATTTTTAAAATATTTATGGTGCCTATGTTTAGATTTAGGATGCAATTAGAAGTGTTAAGTGCAAAAATAAGTTATTTGGATAGTTTTGGATAGTTTTAAAATTTATTATAAAATAGGCATAACTTTATCACACAAGATCTAATTGAGATGATATGGAAAGCTTAAAAAGAAAACTAAAACTTTCATGATTTAGGCTTATAAAACTAAAACTTTCATGATTTAGGTTTATATTATATTCACAAGGTAAAAGTCAAACTTGAAGAAACAATGGCATATTTTACATTAAGAAGCTAAAATTAAAGATATGATCTATCACATAGATTGACGGGAGGCCATATGATAGAGAGAAAATCCAAGAATAGATAAGGTTTGAGATATGAACGTATCTCAATTTGTATCTAATGCAAGATTCAAAAATACAACTGGTCTGAAAATATCCAACCTAGTCTCCCATTAAACTACTAGGATGGATTAAGGTATTAAAAAATATTTTAATAAGCAACATTTTTCTTACCTACAAAATTTTAGAAATATCCATAGTCTCACACACACTCGTATAAGAGGTTTTGTTCATTCCTAGAGTTTCACATAAAGGAATTTGTTAAGACCATTCAAATAGTTTCATGCATATGATATGTTAATAAATTTCTAAACAGAAGTATATAAAATAAGTCCTCTTAGATAACAAAAAATAGACAAATACTCATATTTAGGAAAAAGATCATAATAATTACCTTTTTGCTCTGAAACCAATATTAAAAAATAATGATAATTAAAAAGAACTAAATTGTGAAATCTAATTCATGTCTAGGAAAAAAATATTTTTGAACATAAAAAATATTATTCATATAATATAACATATACTTATCACTAATTATGTTAGTCAAACAAAAACTTATATATAATTTGTATATTAAAAGTATTTTGATATTAATTTATTGATAAATTTTCTAAGAAAAGGTTGTTTATGTGACTTAAACCTGTGACCTTATGGTCACAAATGAGCAACTTTGCCAATTGCTATAAAGCTCACCCTCAAAAGTCAAAGTCAATGTACCCTGTGTACAAGGCTCCTCACTTTGCAAGGGTCAGGGGAGGTCATCAATATAAGCAGTCTTCCCTTTGTAATTTTTACAAAGAGGATGTTTCCGTGATTCAAACTTGTGACCAAAAACTTTTACCAATTGCTCCAAGGCTCTCCCTATCTTTTATCTCTCTAAAAACACTTCTTATATCTTTCTTTTAAATAGTTGGTGTTTGGAGAGAGTTAATTTCTAAAATGCATTCCTATTTATATATAATAAAACACATTTATTGCATATTTAATTTTTACAATAATGTATCTTTTCATATGAGACACTTTTAAAAACAAAATGGAGATTATCTTATAATGAGATTTTTTAGTTCAAAATATACAAATGTACACAATTAATATAAAATTATTTAGTAGTCAACTTATCCTAAGCTAGTGGTTGGTGTTAAGCCTTCAGAAGTTGTAATATTGTGCAGGCTTTGACAGATGCACAATTCTAACCTTGTGCAAGAGTCCATTAATTATTTTTATAACCTATTGATCTGTGCATGTTGCCATTAGTGAAACACTAACCATAAAGTTTGAGTGTGTTAAGCAAATTAAAGGATTAGTGGATGACAAAGACAAAGATATTCTCTTATGCTAATAGCGAGAAAGAAAATCTTAATTCAATTGCAGAGGTTGTTGAGAAAGGATTAAAATATCTTCGTAATCAAAGACATTATAGAATTTCTTAAAGATGGTATACTCCTCAAATTTGTTTTGATATACGCCTCAAATTTGTTTCAAGTTATATTATAATAAAGAGATAACATATTTTAAAGTGCCTAACATTTTGAGATTTTTTCAATTAAATGTCTAACCTTTTAAAATTTTCAATTAGGTGATCATCCTTTTATAATCTTAACAACTCAATTCAGAATGTTAGTTTTGTTATTATTTTGTTTATTTGGCTAATGAAATCTTTATGTCGATGATATATAGGCATCCACGTGAAAAATTAATTGCAGCTAATCATCGATGTGGATCAAAACACCTAACCCGATATGGGTAAGGTTTTTGGTCTACAAGAATAATTAGTTGATAATTTTTGTTTACATGTCATGGACAAAAAAGATTTTGTTAGCTAAATCATCAAATTTTTAATAAAATTAATGTTTTGAATTGAGATGTTAAGGTTACAAACAGTTGGTCACTTAATTGAAATTTTTAAAAATTTGGACACTAAATTAAAAAAATCTCAAAAGGTTGGACAATTTAGAATTTGTCATCCATATAATAAATTCCAAACATTAGCATGGCATACATTCATGTAGCCTAACTCTTTCAAGCACTACCATATTGGTGGTGGATTTACAAAGCATAGACTGGTTAACAAATTCCTCCAACCTATCTTTGACTCATGCCAGCTTCCAGAAGGCCTCCTCATATGATATCTCTTAAAAAATTTGTTAACAATCCAAGATCTCAAAAGAGATGAAGAAAATAAAATTTGTCTTGGTGATATTTCAGTGACAAAAGGTACACATATATACAAGAATGAATTTCTATAATTAATCTATTTTATTATGATAATTACAAAATTTATTTCATAAATCTCGTGATATTATTGACTCTTTTGATGCCCCCCTTCAAGTTAGAGAGTGAATATCGAGAACTCTCAAGTTGCGCTTCATTACTTCCCTTTCTTAGTGACTTAATGAAAAATGATGGAAGTTGTAAAATAATAGAAAATACAAGAGAGGAAAATGACTGCAAATTCCCTTACACTTTTGTTGATGTAATTGAGCCTTTAAATAAACAATAAACATAATAAATTAACTTGAAAATAAAACCCAAAAAACCATGATTAACACTCCTAAACTCTTCCATAAGAAAACATGCCCACTAATAGCTATCATAAAAGATAATAGTTGCTTCCATTTGATTAAACTTCAGTTCCTCTAAAATTCTTCTCAACCAAATAGCTTGACAAGCAAACATTGTTGCAGAAACAAATTATGCTTCAATGGTTGATAGAATAACAATTGGTTGCTTTTTGGAAAGCTAAGTAGCTGTTGTGCCCATCAAAAAGACATAACCTATGATGCTCTTTCTATCATCATGGTCACCTGAAAAATCACTATCAGTAAAGCCAAATAAATCTAATTTTTTCTCCTCTTTTATAAAGCAAACCAAATTCTTTAGTTACTTAGAGGTAGTGAAAAATTCTCTTTCCAGCAAGCAAGTGAATTTCCTTTGGTTTCTCTATATATCTGTTGATCAAGCTAATGACATGCATTATATCTGGTCTAATTGCTGTAAAGTACATTAAACCCCACAATTTATTTATAAAGAGTCTCATTCATCTTTTCTCCTTCAGTTTCTTTCACAAGCTTCAATCTTACTTCAGTTGGTGTGTTAACAAGGTTGCACTCCTTCATTTGAAACATGTTCAACACTTTTTGCACATACTTCTTTTATGAAATAAAAATTCCAACAGTTCAATGCCAAGAAAGTAATGCATCATCCCAAGATCAGACATATCAAACTCTTCCATTATGGATAGTTTAAATTTCTCAAGCATGGCATTATCATTCCCAGTAAAGATCAAATCATCGACATATAAGCATACTATCAACATTTTACCACCACCATCACATTTAACAAAAAAAAGGATGCTCATAAGAATACTTCTTAAAACCCTCCCTAGCAAAGTATGCATTAATACGACTATACCAAGCTTTTGGAGCTTGCTTTAATCCATATAGTGCCTTTTCCAACTTATACACATTATATTATTCACCAATTTTAACATAGCCAAGAGGTTGATCAATAAATACCTTTTCATCAAATTCTCTATGCAAGAAGGTTAATTTCATCCAAATGAAAGATAGGCCATGAGTTTTGAGTTCTAAGTGTAATCATAAGTCAAATTGTGTCAAACTTTGCAACTGGTGCAAACACTTCACTATAGTCAACTCCAAACTTTTGCTTGTACCCCTTTGCTACTAGCCTTGCCTTGTACTTGTCTATGTCTCCATTCTCCTTCAGTTTTGTCTTGTAAACCCATTTGACTCCAACAGTTATATGTCCCTTTGGAAGCTCTATTAGCTCACAAGTGTTGTTTCTTTCAATGGCTACGATCTCTTCATCTATTGCTTTCCTCCACTTTGCTTCTTTTGACAGCTTCTTCAATGGTGGTGGGATCATAATCTGAAAATAGAACAAAATGAGTGAGTGGATCCTTAGTTTTATCAATTCCAGGTACTTTATACTCTTCCATTTATTTTGGTCTTCTTCTTATGCGTCACTTTCATTTACAGCTGGTAATGGATTTTCTGCTGGAGACTGCTGATCTTTATCATCATTTTCATTATCAAATTCATCTGCAGTTTGTTGATTGTCATCGACACCCCATTCCCACATGTTCTCTTTATCATAGATAACATCACAACTAATAATGATTTTCTTAGTGTTAGGATTATACAACTTGTAAGCTTCTGATTAAGTGCTAACACTAGGAAAAACACATTTTTCTCCCTTATCATCTAGCTTCTTTTTCTTGTCATCTGGGACATGTGCATAGGCAATGCACCCAAAAATTCTGAAATGCTCAACTCTTGATCTCCTTCCATTCCATGTTTCCTCCGATGTCATATTTTAAACAACATAAGTGGAAGATCTGTTCAAAACATGAATGTTCCAATTTACTACTCCCGGCCAAAATTGCTTGGTACACCACTTTTTGTTAAGAGACTTTGCACCATATTCGTGATAGTGTAATTCTTCCTGTCATAGACTATCTTTTTATAGTGAGAATGTTGTTGTAAGTTGTCTTTTGATCTTATGAAACTCAAAAAAATTTATGAATTCTTGTGAGTTAAATTCACCTCCATGATTTGTACGTAGAGTTTTGATTGGGTTCTCCACTTCCTTTTTAACTAACATCTTGAATGCTTTCAATGCCTCAAACACCTCAAATTTTTCCTACAAAAAATACGCCTAAGTTTTCCGACTATAATCATCAATGAAAGTAATAATATATCGTTTACCCACATTAGAGCTTGGATCAATTGGGCCACATTTATTTAAGAGTATCAGCTCCAAAACCTTCTTTGCTCTCCATAATTTCCCTTAAGGAAATGGACTCTAAGGTTGCTTACTAACTGTATGCTCTTCACATACACCAATGGGAACTGGGAATTGAGGAAGACTAGTTACCATGTTCTTTTGTTGCACCATTTTCAATCCTTCAAAGTTCAAGTGACCATAACGAAAATGCCATAGCCATATCGTGTCTTCACTGTAATTGAGAAGCAAGCTTGTCTGGTGTGATGTAGATATAGAGGGAACAAGCGATTCTTTATCATGTTCACCCGAGCAATTAAGCCCATCTCATCATCATGGACTTGACATACACCATCTTTAATGGTGACTACATAACCCTTCTCTTACAACTGGCCCACACTAACCAACTTTGTCTTCAAGTTAGGCACACAAAAAAAACTGAAATTATGTTGGTTTTGTTTTCTTTGGTTTGAATGGATATTGCACCAATGCCCACAACAGCTTTTTCTGAATTGTCTCCAAACTTGACAGTCGTTTTGAATAATTCATCAAGCTTGGAGAATGCTTTATTGTCTCCACACATATGATTGTTGCGGCTCATATCCAAGTACCATACCCTTTTGCATTTCTTCTTTCACGTGACATAAGAGACACTTCATTTTCCTCCTTTTTCTCTACAAAATTATTTCTTTCTCCATCTTGTTTATTCAAATTAGTTCTACATTAAGATTGATAGTGACCATAACTATGACACCGGTAGCATTTAATAGTAGTGTTTTATGTGATATTTTAGGGTTTAATTTGTTATGCATTTTGTGTTAAATTGAGTGTTGAGTATGCATTAAGGGCTTAATTAGATTAGTTTTTGTGTTTAAGTGTTTTTATAGGTTTGTTTAAATCTTTGAGCTTAAATTGTATATTTTTGAGGTACTTTGATGTGTGTGCTAATGTTGCAAGGTAAACAGGGAAGAACGGTGAATATTTAAAGAGTTTCGGTCCAAAACATACAGGCCACAATCATGACAGAAGAGGAAGAACCAAAGGTGGCCAAGCCACGATCGTGACAGAGAGCGTCAAGTCAACCAGCAATCGTGATAGAAAGGAAAAAGTGTCAGCTACGATCGTGGCTGGCAGGGGTAACGATCGTGCCCTCTGTCGAGATGTCATGAAAACTTAATTTTTGGGTGATTTTTTGGAGGATTTCGACCCTGAGTTTGACCTAAAGCTGCTACCGAATAAATAGAACAATACCTAGCAACCACCAGCAGACGTTAGAGAGCCAAGAGAGCTGCACAAACGTGAGATTCTGCTAAAAATTTAAGGGAAAACCTAGATAGAGATCAATCAATTGAGGAAGGAGATGAAGGAAGAGAGGCACGGAGATACGCATGACGCAACATACTTACTGAAACAGGTGGTTTCGCGCAGTTATGACTCCGAGATCCATTCTGACATAATCTTCTAGTTCTTATTTCAATTTCATTGATGTATGGAATTTGAGATTGATTAGAAATATTTTTCGTTGAGTGTTGATTTTTTTGTTTAAACTTACCTTCAGGTTTATTTATTCTTAAAATTAATAAAATTGATTTGATTGTGTTTTATTTCGATTTATTGTGATTCAATTCGATTCTTCATAACTGGGCAATAAACTGAGAGGATGAGCCGGTGAAAATCATCGATTTAGGTTAACGAGAGTTAGGTAAATCGATAGGTAAAGAATGGAATCAAACTGGTAAAGTCATGTAACGAGAGATCGAGCATAAATTCCCAGTAGGTTAATAGACAAAGTTAGAACTAATTTAGGTTTTGGACAAATTGCAGATCGAGAGATCACAATTTCCATAATTTGAATTAAGGATTATTAATTAGGGTTAAGAATTATAACTCGAGAGAGAGTAATTCACTCTAGGATCATCTAGGCCCAGTAAATCGAAAATTTCATAATTGGGTATATTTTCTTTAATTTCAAATAGATTCCCCCTTTTTCTCAATTGGTCACTTCTAGGTTGAAATTCGGATTATTTGTGTGAGTTCGCTTTTGTTTGTTCTTTGGATGCTTTAATTTCTCGTATTTGATTCTCGATTGATTTAAATTTCTACAGTAGTTGTTAAATTAGGTTTTGCGAACTTAACTATTGTTAGATTTTAGGACTAGTTCCCTTCTTCGTAGGATCGACACCTTAGGTACTACGCGAATGACTAGTGCACTTGCAAAATTTACAGAGGTTATAAATAGTAAAACTTAGCGCGTGTCTAATCTTACAAACAAGTTTTTGGCGTCGGTACCGAGGAAGGCAACTTAGTTCTGTAGTTTAAAGCATTAGGATAGTCTTTAATTTTTGTTTTTGTTTTGGTTAGTTTTACATAGGAATCGTGCTCTTGCATGAATACAAGAGTAACAAGGGGTTCGAGTCGAGCAATTAAGACATCAGATTTAGACATAATACTTTTAGAACGAGCCCTTAGGAAAGCTCGATGAGAAGAAGAAGAAGAGATTAAGAAAGCAAAATTGGCCGACGAGTTCCAACGCAACATAGATCAAGAAGTCAACCCTGATAAGCAACAACAGGGGACCCTCGTGGACTTTATGAGGCCAGGGTTCAATCTTGAGAACTAAGGAGTGGCTAGACCGCCTGTTCAAGCAGTCTCCTTTGAAATCAAGTCAGCCCTCCTGAACATGCTTCAATAGAACGTCCAATTCTATGGAGTGGCAAATGAAGACCCGAATGCTCACATTGTGAGTTTTCTCGAGATCTGTGATACTTTCCAACATCATCAAATGTCAGAAGGCGAAGTGAGAATTAGGTTGTTTCCTTTTACGCTTAGGGATAGAGCGAAGGTTCGGTATCATTTACTGAGCCCCACTAACATCACGGCATGGGACCAGCTAGTACGTGCTTTATTGGATAAATACTTCCCACTAACAAAGACCACCAAGATTATTAAGGAAATTTCAAATTTTCAACAAGATGATTGGGAGTCTATTTATAAAGCGTGGGAATGTTACAAAGATCTGCAGAGGAGATCCCCACACCATAATTTACCTAAGGAGTTCTTGCTATAGAAATTTTATAACGAAGTAACCCCACAGACTAAAGGCACCATCGATGTGGCATCGAGAGGATGTTTAACGAGGAAGACGGCTGATGAAGCAAAGGAATTAATAGAGGAGATGGCCAGCAACAGCTACTTATGGGCTAGTGAACGTAGTAGACAACCTACCAACTTTAGGAAGCAGAAGGGAGTTGTCCCTGTTGATCAGATGACGGAGATGCAAGCTAAGATCGATAACTTGGCGCGACAACTCATCAATCTGAAGGCATCATCCTCAGTTATAGTAAAGGCCATGCAATTGAAGTGCAAGCTATGCGGCCAGTTGGTTCATATATGATGGACTACTTGTTGATGAGAGAAGACAATCAGGAGCAAGTTCATTACATGGGAACTGAATTTGGACGTGGAGGGGGTAATAATCCCTACTCCAACACATATAACCCTGGGTGGAAGAATCTCCCAAACTTCTCCTAGTTGAATAACAACAATAAAGGGCAGTTCATAACCCAAGGACAATCGAGCTTCCAAAAGGACAAAACAAGCTCGATGGATTCAAAATTGGACAGAATTTTAGATAAGCTTGGGACTTTAGATGATGCACACAAGAAGTTGGAAGATAAATTTGAGCAAGTCACTAAGAGACATGCATCTTCCATTTGTAATTTAGAATCCCAAGTGAGTCTATTGATAGATGCCTTTTCTATGCAGAAGTTGGGAAATATTCCTAGCACTTAAGACAAAAATCAAGGGAGCAGCTTTAGGCTATCACACTTCAAAGTGGGAAAGAAATTGAACCGCCCACAAAGACAAGAAAGGAGCCCACCCAGCCAGTGGAGGAGAATCGAGAAAAGGAGAAGGAAGTGGACATGATCGAATACCCTCCATATATTACACCTCTACCATATCAACCCAAGGTACCTTTTCCTCAACAATTGCAAAAGAAGAAGTTAGATGAACAATTTACAAACTTTGTTGAGAAGTTAAGGATGCTACAGATAAATCTCTCCTTTGTTGACACGTTAGAACATATCCCAAAATACGTAAAATTTTTAAAGGATATATTATCTAAGAAGCGAACTTGGGAGGAAAATCAGACGATAACCTTGACTGGCATTTGCAGTTCAATAGTCACCAGTCAAATACCTTCAAAATTGAAAGATCCAGGAAGTTTCACAATAACTTGTGTGGTTGGTGAAATGGAGTTCACTAAGTGTTTGTGCGATCTGTATGTTAATTCAATTGGTAGACCAGTCTATTAAAAGACCGTTGGGAATAGTGGAAGATGTATTGATGTGAGTGGATAAGTTTACTATTCCAGTAGATTTTGTAGTTTTGGATTTTGAAGAAGATAAGAACTTTCCACTAATCTTGGGTCGACCTTTTATAAATACGGGGAAGGCCATAATTGCTATTCATGAAGGTAAATTGACACTTCGAATAGGAGAAGATCAGGTTGAATTCAATATGAATAAGGCCTTAAATCCAATAACGAGCAGTGGATGCATGAAGGTATATTAGATCATCAACTGCGAGAGCAAATTAAGAGTTGCATTGTAGAAGTGAAGTCTTTGGAAGTAGAGGATGACAATGAACACTAGAATCCTGAATCTACAAAAGATGATGAGATAAAGGGAATAGATGTTCCAGTGCATCAACAAATTAGTTCAGACCGAAGCACTCACTCCACCATCCTCAGAGAAGCCTTCGATATTAGAACTTGAGCCTTTACCTGCACACCTCAAGTATACTTTTCTTGGTAAAGGTAAAACCTTACCAATAGTCATCTCCAACTAATTGAGTGAAAAATAGGAAAGTAAGGTGGTGGAGGTCATCAAGAAGTAGATGAAAGCTATCAAATGGCAGATTGCTGATATTCAAGGAATAAGTCTGAATGTTTGCATGCACCGAATAAATTTGGAGGATGGTTGTAAAACAGTGCAGGAGCTTCAATGGAGGTTCAATCCTAACATGAAGGAAGTAGTCAAGTAGGAAATCATTAAACTCCTTGATGTAGGAATAATTTATCCCATCTCTGATAGTGAGCGAGTTAGTCAGATGTAATGCTTGCCTAAAAAAGGGGGGATGATGGTGATAGAAAGCGAAAGTGGAGAAGTAATTTTTATAAGAACAGACATAGGATGGAGAGTATGCATAGATTATCGAAAGGTTAACTCAATGACTAAGAAGGATCACTTTCCTCTCCCATTCATAGACCAGATGATAGAAAGGGTAGCTGGCCATTCATTCTATTATTTTTTAGACAGGAACTCAAACTACAACCAAATTTTTATCTACCCTGATGATTAGGAGAAAAATACATTTAATTGTCCTTATGGTACGTTTGCATACAGACAGATGCCCTTCGGACTCTGCAATGCCCCAGCCACATTTCAGAGATGCATAATATCAATCTTCACGGACATGATAGAAGATATAATGGAGATATTCATGGACGACTTTTCATTCTTTAGAAATTCTTTTGAAAAATGGTTAACTAATTTGGATAAAATTCTTCAAAGGTGTGAAGAATCACATCTAGTGTTGAATTGGGAGAAATGTCATTTCATGGTACAAGAAGGGATAGTGCTAGGTCATAAAATCTCACATCATAGGTTCAAAGTTGACAGAGCAAAGATAGAGGTGATAGAAAAGCTTCCACCACTAAGTAATGTAAAAAGGGTGCGAGGATTCTTAGGTCATGTTGGGTTCTACTAAGTAATGCAAGTGATAAGTTTCGACAATACCTTTTGGGATTAAAGGTGATTGTATTCACCAACCACGTAGCATAAAAATACCTTTTCAACAAGAAAGATACAAAACCCAAGTTAATTTAATGGGTGTTACTTTTGCAAGAATTCGACTTAGAAGTGAGAGATAAAAGGGAGCTGAAAATGTGGTAGCTGATCACCTATCTAGACTTGAGGGAGGGGAATACAAGCAAGTAATGATATTAACGAGAATTTTTTCGTTGAAACTCTAATGTTGCTCAAGAGTTTAACTATATCGTGATTTGCAGATATCGCCAATTATATGGCAAGTGGTAAACTTCCCTCAGATCTCTCTTACCAGCAGTAGAAGAAGTTCTTGCATGATTGTAACCGCTATATATGGGATAAGCCAACCCTATATAGGGCTTGTGCAAATAGGTTAATGTGACGTTGTGTTCTGGATGAGGAAATGTTGGACATCCTTAAGCAATGTCATGAGGTCAATATGCAGGACATTATGGATCCAACAAAATGGCGGCTAGGATACTTGAAAGTGGATTTTACTGGCCACAATTGTTTAGGGATGCACAAACCTATGTATCACAATGTGATCAATGCCAGAGGATAGGTAACATATCTAAAAGGGACAAGATTCCATTATCAAATATTCAAGAGGTAGAGGTCTTCGATGTCTGGGGCATTGACTTCATGGGTCCATTTCCATCTTCGATGGGGAACATATAAATTCTGATGGGAGTCGATTATGTCTCGCGATGGGCCAAAGTGACAACATCCCTGATCAATGATGGGAAGGTGGTACCAAAGTTCATTAAACCACTATTTAATCAGTTTGGAGTGCCACGTACAGTAATAAGTGATGGAGGCGCACATTTTTACAACAGATCCTTTGATAAAATGATACAGAGTACGCCACCAAGTGGCTACACCTTACCATCCGCAAAATAGTGTCCAAGTGGAAGTTGTCAACCGAGAGCTAAAATGAATTCTGGAAAAGACTGTGAACAATTCCTGAAAGGATTGGCCAATAAGGCTGGATTATGCTTTATGGGCCTATAGGACAACTTTTAAGACACCTATTGGAACAACTCCGCACAAACTCGTGTACGAGAAAGCATGTCATCTACTAGTCTAAATAGAGCATCGAGCATACTGGGCAATCAAAGCATTAAACTTTGATTGGAAGTAAGTCGACGAGAAGAGACTCCTACAACTGGACAAGCTCGAAGAGTTTCGTTTTAATGCCTATAAGAATGCCAAACTCTACAAAGAAAAGGTTAAGAAATGGTATGACGCTCATCTCAAGCAAAAGGATTTCAAAGTAGGGGACATCGTTCTACTATGTAATTCTCGGTTAAGGTTATTTCTAGGGAACTTGAAGTTTAGATGGAGTGGACCATTCACGATCATTCAAGTTTTCGATCATGGAGCTCTCATATTAGAAAATGCTAATAAAGAGACTTTCAAAGTCAATGGGCACCCGTGCAAGCTATATTTTGGAGGAGCATTTTCCATAGATAAGGAAGTGATTTCTTTGTCGCCAACCATTTGAAAATGCCTCCTGAATCAAAAGTCAAGCTAAAGACCATAAACCATCAAGTAGTTAGATTTTGTTTGAAATTGTTTGTGATAGTAGTTTTTTATTTCAATATACTATCGGTATTTCGAAGCTCAGGGTATTCATGTAACACCCCACTCTCTCGCAATACACATATCCGACATCATGAGTGATATCCGAGTCTAAGCCCCGCGAGGGTGGCATGCTAGAGCACTCAGTCAGTCGAATCTCATTACAAAAATCTTCCCCCCCTTTTTATAAATTTTTTTTTAAACAATGCACGCTTTTGCGAAAAATTAATAATCAATTCGGGCCCGTTTCGATCATAAACTTTCCCACTCACATATATAATAATTGCACAAAAATCAATTTCATTTACAGCCCTTTCTAATTTGGAAAGTTGTTACAAAAATAGATTGATCAATAAACATGATACAAAAATCTCAGAATACATTCTTTCATACAAAAATAATAATATTAAAAATAATTATGTAGATGTCAACTGATCCTGACCTCTATCTCTCACTTGTATGCAATAAGTATACTCCCGTTTGCCTTACAGGGTATTTTTTTGAGCTCTGAAAAATATTTGCAAATTTTGGGTGAGTTTTTGCAATCTCAGTGAGTGACCATCCTTGATGGCTCACCTAGTCACATAACACATAAATCACATTCACGACATTTCACATTTCACAATCAATATAATTTAATCAGTCATATCATACATATGCAGTGTGTATGAGACCCACTTTTCATTTATTACTTTGTTGTGATCGAGTGCCTAAACTGTCCCATATAGGGCTCATTGATAACTGTCACATATAGGGCTCATTAAACGTTGAGCCTGAGGCTCTGAATCACTTTTGAGGTCGAGGCTCTTTTTCACTCATTGAGCTTTAAGCTCTGATCGATGGCTACTCTGATCACAACCGCCATTATATTTCATGCATTTATGAAATGAAATGCATCAATCACATTTGCATGATCCCATTCAATCACATTCTTATATCATCGGACCTTAATCTGGTATTCAACATTAAGTTAAGAATCACATTTCCACTTACATGCAATGCTCATTCAAAACATATTTATCCTCAAATTATGTACACTTAGTTCCTATCATTCACATACAAGCAACACTTCAATATCTCAACCAAGCATCACAATCATCGGACCACCTGTCCGGAAACCAACACAATCGATCACATTCATATAGACATTTAGTAGTTAATCAATACCAAAATTCACACAAAACAAACAATAAAATGAGACCATCTAGGTCTACTCACAATACGCTCCAGATTAGCAATTGCTTCCAAGATCCGGAAACGTCTGAATGTGTATATTTATCCTGCACATCAAAATTATGCAATACACACATTGCACACGTACATTAATAACTTGGCACAATTATAAGCATTCATTTATGCACATGTGTGCATATAAAATATGTACAATGCATGTTCATGATAATCCCAAGTATCTTTCCAATATTCTCATCACATTATCAGTCTTATGTCAACATTCACCTGAGTAAAATTTGTACTTAGGGTTTATATCTCAAATAAATACTTTGAATCTAATTTTATAACCCAATGAATCATTTCAGATGTTTCTCCAAAAACTAACTTTTGGGTCTACTATTTCTGATCATTTAGACAATGAAAATGAAGTAATTTGGGAACAATTTCTTTTGAGAATTGTCCTTCTATTTCATACGTTTCTAATGACACCAAAATCCTTCAATTTGGTTCAGTAGTGTAAAAGTTATACTCCAAATATTTTTGGACTGCTTTTATTATGAGACAGTGCCCTATACTCAACTTCCACCCAGAATTTGAAATTCTTACAATCCGATTCATAATTTTATTTCTTCATATGATTTGTAGCCCTATTTCTGTAGTTTACTAAAATCAAAAATCATCCCAATTGGATAACTACAAATCAAGATATCATCAAAATACCAAAACATGTTTTGTGCTAGAAAGTTCGTCGCGGCAACCCAGAAAAATTCGTCGCGGCGAACTTTTCCAGAGAGGAAAACTTCGCATGGAATCTTTCAAGTTCGCCGCAGAGAATCAAAGAAAGTTGGCCATGGTGAACTTCATCCTTCAAGTTGGCCATGGCGAACCAAAGAAAGTTGGCCGCGACGAACTTTGACAAAAGGATACGCAGAACATGTTTCATTTTCCAGATTTTCAAACTTCCAACATTTACATCTAACTCATCTTAATCATCCTCTACCTAATTCAACTCAATAAATCACTCACAAACAAAGCATATTTTTCATCACCCATGACACATACATAAACATTGCATAACC
>JANQBM010000007.1:23959541-23970836 GCA_025594535.1 Erythroxylum domingense | reverse complement strand
CTGCAAATAAATATAAATCTTATAATTGATTATAAGATTTTAAGTATTCTTATGCTTGTATTGTAAGGAGAGACCAGCCGCGATTTAAAATCGCCACCTTTTTGGTGTCTGAGAATAAAGAGTTGGTAGGAGATTTAAGTTTCATTCTCACTCACTATGGTCTAATAATAAAATTAATAAATTATTCGAAAATGGGCATAACAGTCAAAGTACAACACGTCATTGTGGACTCCAGGTCTCATTACTCAAGGACCACCACCGACTGTCTAGGACATGCTTTTCTTCTAGTCGTAGAGCTTCTTTTTCGCGTACCTATTTACTTGTCCATTGAAAACGCCGACCTTAGCACTTTGTCAATAATTTTACCATCATTTCTGATCCGTATTGGATAGGGACAAGGAATCTAACTCTTTGATATTAAAAATATTAATATCTATAAATTTAATTATATAAATTTTAATAAAATTGAAGTGTGCAAATTGGCCAAGCAGAAGAAAAGGTGAACAAGTCCAACATAAAGCGATTGGTTATGCGGTCTAAGTCACTTGTATAATAAAAACAAGCTTTCTCAAAGTGAGGATATGGTTACTCCATACTATATAACATCTATTCATCATTTTACATTAAGATAAAAGATTTTTGTCATTTTATTTGATTATGTGTCGGCTGTCGTTTCTTTACCTCTCCCTATTGGGTACATAAACACTGTACCACCCCACACCTGATCCATCGTCCTCTTATGCACTTCACTTCCCAAACTACCACCTCGCCTTCAATCATTTCAACTTTTGTTCGACAACTCCACGCGCACGTGCCCCGACATGGCATCCAACTTCTCAAGGACAATTCCGTCTTTTCATAACTAATGACGTGCATGATTATCAAAAAATCTAGGTGCGTTCTCCTAGGATAGTTAGTTGATAGCTCCCAAGCAAGCGGTAGCTGTACTCCTGTGGGATGGACGACGTCGTTCAATAGAGCGAGCTTGATGGCTTAATGGATCATGTCAACTTCAATGTGTTTCTTTTCTCGCGTTACTTAGGGACACTTGCAAAGAAATCACTCGATTGAAGTAGGTAACTTGCATAACAATGGCATTTAATAATGTTCGTTACATTTTTCATCCTTGGATGTTACAGGGGGACAACGTAAGAGAGACTTGAGAAAATAAAAAAAATTAGTCTTTGTACTGTTTCGGTGTTTCCCACTACCTTCTTCTTCCATTTTCATTCCAAAGTTTGCAACTTTCACTTGCTCGCTCTTCTTATTATTCTTTGTTTTCATTCATGTACATTGTTTTTTCTGCTCTAAACAGCATCTGGGTTTCTCTCCTTTTCTCTTGCTAGTGCAAAGAAAGTAAAGCTTTTTCCCTTTTCCTGGCTGTGTGTGGGGTACATAATTTTTGTTTGACTTTAAATTCTTTTGGCACTCGACTTCTGGATTGCTATAGTGAAAAGGTACTTTTCTCATGTTTTTCTTTTCAATAATTTAGAGCATTATTTTATACTTCTGTGGTTACACTTTCATTTTCCATTTCTCTGCAATCTTCTTTTATCCTCATCTATGTGGGTTGTTCAGGCTTTCGGGTAGTTGCATTATTGAGTATTGTCGAGTGTTATCTCTGGTTTCTTGTCACTTCAGTGAGTTTTCTGTGGGATTTGGGATCTGATTTCTGCTTATTAGATTTTGGGTATTTGTGCTACTTTTTAGAACATTCACTGATTCCTGAAGCTGTTTTTTCTTTCGTCTTTTTAATGTTTGCTAGAGAAAGAAAGTTCTAGAAAGAGAGAAGAAGATTCATGGCTGCAGGAGGAAAGGTGGAGGAGCCACAGCCACACCCACCTAAGGAGCAACTTCCAAATATCTCTTACTGCATTACTAGTCCTCCTCCATGGCGTGAGTATATTCAATATCAATAAACATACTTTTATTTGCCTTTTCTGTACTTATGGGCCTTTACTAGTGGGGTTTAGATTCTAATTCCTTAGTTGAGATTTTAAGGCAAGTATTCCTTGAATCTACCAGAGCATGTTTTGGTTAAGCTTTTAGGATTTATTAATTGGTGTCTCTGCAACTTTGTTTTAATTGGTGTCTCTTTTCTTCTAGTTAGGCTCCTTTTTCAAAGGGCTAAGTGATGTTTCCTGAAAGCAAACCTCACTGTTTTGTCTATTGAAGATTGTGGTCGCATTAAAGATTGAATAAGAAAGGAAAGTGTGAGGCAATTATTTTCTTGTTAATCGATGATTCCTTTCTGAAAAGTTTTTAATGTCAATTAATGTTTTTCTGCCATTTATTCTTTATTCCTTTTTTGCATAGGAATTTCTGTATGGAGGGTACCGCTTTGAAAATTTTTTAAAAAAGCATTTCTTCTGTATGTGATAATTCATTTATGTCCATTTGATTTTTTTTGTTTTCATAAGAAATGTGACTCTTTGTTAAGTACTTCCCATTTTCGATAATAATTAATTACCCCTTTTGTGTGACTCTTTTCCTCTCTGATGTGTTCAAGTTGCACTTGTGAGGATGGTTGACTATTTTGGTATATTCTTATTTTATGAACGTTATAAGAGGGTGTATACTTGTATCTTGTTGACCCTTGGGACAATTTAATGCAGCTGAGGCCATTCTACTTGGTTTCCAACACTACCTTGTGATGCTTGGGACAACTGTTCTTATTCCTACAGCTCTTGTGCCCCAAATGGGAGGTGGAAATGTAAGTCGTATTGGGAAGCTTGCATGAAGTTGACAAGTCATTTTCAGCTAAACATGATAATTTTCTCCAGAAGTGATTCATCTTCACTTGAGATTTATGCAGTGTTTGTCATTCTTGTAGAAGGAGAAGGCCCAAGTGATACAGACACTATTGTTTGTTGCTGGTTTAAACACATTGCTGCAAACTATGTTCGGAACTCGATTGCCAGCTGTGATTGGGGGCTCATATACCTTTGTGCCTACTACAATTTCAATCATACTGGCCAGTCGATTTAGTGATGGTCTAGATCCTATTCAGGTTTTTGCAATTTAGAACTTTTTAGCTTCTGAAGTTTTTGAAGTTTAAAATGTTAAGTTCATCATGTCAACTATTGCTACTGAAGGGTTCCAGTTTGTGCTTAAAACCATTAACTACTGGCAATGCAACTTGTTCTTGAGTAAAAGTTGAAAACCAGGACATACTCAAATATGTGTGCGAACTAGTGCATATCTGAAAACCACATTAACCGTTCTTATGATACTTGTCTCATCATCTTAATTATTCTTTAATGACGTTTCCTTCTGACACAGAAATTTAAGAGGACAATGCGTGCAATTCAAGGTGCCCTAATTGTTGCATCAACACTGCAAATTGTTCTAGGGTTTAGTGGACTTTGGCGTAATGTTACGAGGTTAGTACAGAATAGAATCAGTGATCTTCTAAACTTTTGATTGTATACTGTAATGTACAAAGGCTATTATCCTGCTATGGTGAAATCATGGATCATTTGGATCATTTTCTAAGGGACTTGTGTCACATATCAATGTTCTTGTCTAAACTATGTGAGTCAAATACATTGCTGAATCTCAGTGCAGTTGACTCGTGAAGTAGCTGGTTTTAGTGCTTGGCTGATTGTAGTCTGCTTTACGCTGAGTGAGTGCAAGCATATTTTCAATGCTAAAAAGTTAATGATTCACACATTTTCAGGTTCTTAAGTCCACTTTCAGTTGTTCCTTTGGTTGCTCTCGTTGGTTTTGGGCTGTATGAGCTTGGTTTCCCTGGGGTAAGCTTCCTTTTGTTAGATAGGAGCAATTAGAAACTGTTTGGCGCATACTTCTTAGATGAACTAGCCCTGTTCTTGCTTTTCGGTGGGGGGGGGGGGGGGTTAATTGTTGCATGCAGGCACTGGGAGATGGGGAAGGTGTAAATTGAGTCTACAGTGTTGTGCTGGGTGGGGGGAACATGCCATGGAGCTCATTCCCTTCTTGCTAATATTTCTCTTATACAATTGGTTTTCATATTTCCATTTGATGTTTAGGTTGCCAAATGTGTGGAGATTGGGCTGCCGGAGCTCATCATATTAGTATTTATTTCACAGGTGCTTTATGCTCTTACTACTTGAATGAAATTAATTTCTGCCTTCTGTCAGCCGTTGGGTGTTTTTGGTCTCTTTCAATAATGTGATATTGAGATTATCCTCAGCCTGAGTTAGTTCCCATTACACGTTTTGCAGTATATGCCCCAAGTGTTCAAGAGAGGAAAGAACGTCTTTGATCGTTTTGCCGTCATTTTCGCAGTGGTCATTGTATGGATTTATGCTCATCTCCTTACGGTAGGTGGGGCTTATAATGGTGCAGCACCCAAGACACAAGCAACTTGTCGAACTGATCGTGCTGGACTCATAGATGCTGCTCCATGGTAGGTCTGAAGTTAAGGCAGTCACCTTTCTTTTTTCTGGTTTTTATCCATATTATCACTACCTATGGGAATTGCATATGTTCTATTGGCCATTTGATCGGGTCTTTATTGAAAGTGATGTTTAGAAAGTTTAGTCACGATGCGTTTACTAACTAAAACTAATTGCCACATGTTTAAATTTTGGTAGCGAAGGCTATCTTCATGACTTAGGTTGTGTACTCTTCACATGGATATCCATATCTTGTTTCTTCTTCAGAGAATAAGACTTTAAGTTAAAGATGTTCGTTGCATGATGATGCAAACTTCTATTATTGATTTGATGTTTAACTTGGTATATGTGCTGCATATGTGAACTAATGGTCCCACCAATTAGCAGATCTAGAAACACAATATGAGATGATCAATATATATATTCAATATATTTATATATGTATATATGTATGTATGTATTTATGTATCTATGTATCTATGTATCTAGATAGATATATCATATCCGGCTTCTATAACCGTAGCAAATTTTTGCCAATCCATGTGAAACCTTGATGAAGCAAGCAAATTATCCGAACGTTCTAGTTTCCATCCCCAGGTTGGCTGTTCCAATACAGCCTTAGAATGGCTTGGATGCAGTGTAAGGCAATTCTGAAGAAATTACCAAATTCCTTGGAATCACATTTTCTCTGCCTTAGCCTGAATTATGGTTTTGCAGGATAAGAGTGCCTTATCCCTTTCAGTGGGGTGCACCTTCGTTTGATGCTGGTGAAGCCTTTGCCATGATGATGGCATCCTTTGTTGCTCTTGTTGAGGTTGGCATTTTCCTTCGCTTTGTTTCCTCTGCTTCATCTTCTCACAAATGTTGTCTTATAAATGAAGAATCACATCATATAGTAGTTGCCATCCTGGCTGTTATGGTCTTTTATTGGTGTACAACTCCCCTTACTATTTCATGTCCATCCCATGCTAATAGGAAAAAGATTTTATTTTTTAATTTCTGCAGTGTTATGATGTATGTAATGATGAGGTTGATATGTTTCTTGATGCTAAAATCAATAGTCTCCTTGGTACTCTAATCAGGCTCTTATTTCAGCAAATCTAGTTGCTTGCTACTTCATTTACCCTTCTAAAGGTTGTGTCCTTTACTAAGTTGTTTGCATTATATTTGTGTCTATCCATCTGTAGATGCCTGCACACTCTTACATGTGCTGTAGTTTAAGCATGTGATGTCTGAATTGGGTTCTTACTTACATTGCTATCTTGTATGGGACTTGAATCTTATACATTATGCTGCACAAATTTGCAGTCTACTGGTGCCTTTATTGCTGTGTCAAGGTATGCAAGTGCAACACCAATGCCCCCTTCTGTTCTGAGTCGTGGCGTTGGTTGGCAGGTAACTGGAACTGGTTGCATTATCTTTTCATTGTGTGACTGTCATTTGTAGTTGGATTCTTGGGTTCTAAATTGATTTTTTGACATAATAATACTGCATGCACCCACTTCAGCCCAGATAGTTCTTTGTACTTCATATGCATATGTTATCTTTTATTTAGTTGAGAGAAATTAATATTATTTTCTGTATTAACATTCTTATTTCTTCTCAGGGAGTTGCTATATTGATTTCTGGTTTGTTTGGAACTGTGAATGGATCCTCAGTGTCTGTGTAAGACTACCAGGAAAACTTTTGTCTGAGATCAATACTAATTTAGAAACAGAACGTGGATAAGACTTTTTTATAACAGGAGTATTGACCATTTTATACAGAGAAAATGCTGGTCTTTTGGCCTTGACACGAGTTGGCAGCCGTAGGGTTGTGCAGATATCTGCTGGGTTCATGCTTTTCTTCTCCATTCTGGGTTAGTCATTAACTTTTGGGAACTTAAGAGCTTCTCGTTTTGATTCTTGTCTTTTAAATTGTATATGATTCAACTTTTTGGTGTTCCTTAGGAAAATTCGGGGCAGTGTTTGCTTCAATTCCACCACCAATTATTGCCGCTTTGTATTGCCTGTTCTTCGGTTATGTGGGTATGTACACCTCAACGTGATGTTTGTAGCCATGGAATTCTTATTTGTTGTGCTTGATTATGTTGATGATTTGGTAATGGCATTATGGGTGTCTAGGTGCTGGAGGTCTGAGCTTTCTGCAGTTCTGCAACCTCAACAGTTTTCGAACAAAGTTCATATTGGGCTACTCCATTTTCATTGGCTTGTCAGTACCACAATATTTCAACGAGTACACAGCCATTAATGGCTATGGTCCTGTCCACACTGGAGCAAGATGGGTAGGCTATAAATATAATCACCTTTGGCCTCATTGGGTATTCGCTTAGGGAATTTTATACAGGAAGCTGATTTAATATTTTTCTTGGCAGTTCAACGATATGGTAAACGTTCCTTTCTCGTCTGAAGCATTTGTTGCTGGCTGTGTGGCTTATTTCTTGGACAACACCCTGGACAAGAAAGATAGTTCTATTAGGAAAGATAGGGGTAAGCATTGGTGGGACAAATTCCGGTCATTTAAGGGTGATACTAGGAGCGAAGAATTTTACTCTCTCCCATTCAATCTGAACAAATACTTTCCATCAGTATGATTAATTGGCATGGAAAGATGAGCAAGAGCTAATGTTGTTTAAAGAAAGTGTATCGGAAGCTCTTCAGGGGATCAAATTGTAATGTTGTTACTGTTCAGTCTTTTGTGAAACTTTTATCACATACTATATAGCATTATAACATAGACTGTTCCTTTATAGGGTGCTTAACTTTTTTGTTGAATTTGTTATGCTGTAAATCCACTGGAAGACGTGGACTTCAAGTAGCAATGAAGAGTTTTTGTTGCCGTCACTGCCATCTTTGTTTCCATCATATAGGGATTAAGACCTTCCAATTCCTGTGGTCTGCGAAACCTGATTCAAGAACTCTTTTCATATATATAAATGTCTCCAATCAATGGAGGAAATCCTGATATGGTTACCTGAAAAAGCCACCATCATCTGAGGTAACAATTCCCAACTCCCCAAGTTTGAGTGGAGTCATTCAAGCAACTGATGAAATCATAGAACATTTATCTGGTGACAGGACGACAAGTTCCCTAGGAATAACAGCTTGAATATGGTGGCAGGGTTGCCAACTTTCAAGTCTTCCAAGTTAAATATGAATCCACAGGCTTTATCATATACACTCTTGATGTAACTTGAAATCAATTCCGGACAATTAAAAACAAACCTAAATTGATTATAAAGAAACGGAATACGGGCAGAGAAGAAAGAGCCCGCTCAGCTGGTGCTAATTCCTGAAAAAGCTGACGTGAAAAGCAGATGCTTTGTAATGCAGTAAATCTTTCTCACTTTACAGTCAACATTCTGAGATTTCTTGGAAACACCAATCACTAACAAATCTTTCCTTGCACGAAGATCAAAGACTATTCTTTTCATCAGAGAATGTCTCATCGAGTATGAGCAACTACCCACGTTGCTTAAGACCATAAACAAATGTCCAGTTAGTAGACATTTCTCTTTTGGTAGGAAACATAGAGCATTGTTGATGATCATTTTTCTTCCTATAACAAACACAAAAGTACAAAAGACATGTAGCTCAATGTTTTGTTCCTTTCATGCATTATTGGTGCAAATTGGAGAAAGAAACAAAATTACACCTCACTAAAACCCACCAAGAACATTGTACGCCAGTATGTTGTTATATCAGATTATCAAGAATAGGAATCACAATAGGCAAAGTCTGAAAATGAAGTCTTTTTAATTAAATTTGCATAAGTGATTTCCAATTCGATTCTATCTAAAGTTGGATCATAAATTTTAAATTTATTTTATTAGACAGTTTTGAACTTTTTCAAAATTTAATTTAAATTTAAATCAGTTAAATTAATCTAAGGATCAATCTTTTATTATCCCTCATCAAATGCAAACAAATAAAAATGATGTAATCTCTATATGAATATTTATGGCCGTACAGATTCGACATCGGGAGAAATTGTGATCTTTGGTATCTAGTATTTAATGTCAATACTTTCCCACGATCGGAATTAGATAACAGTATTATAATTACAAGTTGATCAATCATGGTACCCAACTGTTTCACATGGCTACTTCTACTTGACCCTTAAGATTAACTTTCTGGGATTTGATTTAATCAAACTGAGGTTGTGTTAATAGCAAGTTTTAACTTTCTTGAAAGTGCATAAGGTAAGTCGAAACCTGAAACTATGACCAGAAAAGGAAGAGCGTTTTCCATAAGAACAGTGCAAGCTGTAGAAACTGGCAAAACTAAACGAAGCTACTTGTTTAAAGAGATGTAAATGAGATTAACCTTGATCTTGATATCAAGTGAGGAAAAAAAGAAAAGGTAACTTTGTCAGTAAAGAGATCTTGTGTGTGTGTGTAATTAATGGCACTGCTCTGTTCCCAGTTAGAGCAACCGAGGCATGGAAAGCCATCATCTTTTGCTCCCACATTAAAACACAAGCTCTGCTCCAATGATACTGCTGTAAGCATGGAAGAACTCAGGAATCATTGTGTGGATACCAAAGTACACTAAATCGTGATTTCCATTTCTGTCGGTACCACATTCCACTGCCTTATGCTTGCATACGCGTTTTCTAACTTTTCAAGATCAAATTTCAGTATCTAAATTCAGTTGGACATAAATTTAATATTTTTAAATATAATTTTATTAATTTTCAATTTTCAATTTTTTTTAAAAATTTAAATTTAAAATGAATACTTAACTTGATCCATTCCCAATACTATTAAGTAGCTATCACTCTCATCTTGCTTGTTTAGCTTGGATGATATCAAAGGCTGAAAGATGCAAAGCGAATAGAACGAAATGCTATCGGATTTGGGGTAGAGAAAGATTCTGAAATCGTATTTGACGTTATAGTTATCTTTTATATGATAGGGAAAATCTAAACTTTTGACATAGGATACCTTATTAAACCATAAAGGTAAAGGCTTTTAGCTTTGCCATTGCCACTTTAGAAGTGAGAAGAAGCAAAAGAATCAGCTTTTAACATATAGAAAGGATGGGATTCTCTCACTTTGTAAGAAGAATTGAAGAGTGTATGCAACTTTTCAGGATCATATGTAATGGCGCACCTTAAAGGTGAATAAGTTCATTTTGATGTATGTGTAAAGTTATAATGTCCCGTGGTCTCTTTACAATAGATGACTCAAGTGTAATTGCAAATAAAGTTAGAGGTAAATTTGACACAGGCAATTTTAAAATTAACTTTTCAACCAAATATTAACGACAAGAAAGAATTTTCCTTGTTATAATAGTAGAAAAATATGAGAAGAAATTAAATGATAAAACAAAAACTAAGATTTAAAATAAAAAATTCTCTAGTGCAGAGAAAAATATCGCAGGACAATTCGATAAGTAAATCTAGTACCAAACTTAATAAGAATTTACAGGAAAAAAAAAGTTAATAATTTACCTTATAGGATTGAAACCAAAGTTGATTACCATTCATAACACTCAAATCAATCATAAAAACAATCAAACAAGGATGATAATCTAACCATTTATGCCTTTTCACTTTTTTTTTTTTAATGTTGTGCTTGCATTTTCTATCTTGTATGTGAATAAAGGCTCAAATGAACTATTTATAAGTTTTTTGGGCATGATAGTTATGTTAGAATTCTAACTGAACTCAACTAGTCAGATCACGTCTTATATTACAACGGGTTATGCAATAAGATGGCATCCACTTTTCAACAATCAACATATTTAAGTTTTAGAGACCTATTCATAAGTATGAAAGACATTTTATGAAATGAATAAGATACAAAAAGTGTGTATCAGGAAGGAGATGAATTGAAAAGTCAATGGTCTAAAAAGATTAGATGACTATAAGAAAATGGGTTATCAAAAGATATTTTATACAATTTAAAAAGGTAATCTAAATAAGTAAAATTTGAGTTGAACAGTTTAAATTAAGTAATGTGTTAAACGTTTGGAAATTCGCGCGGAGCATTTTATGCTTCCAAACGTATAAAGAAAGAGAAGGCGGCAACTTCACGTTTTATATTTTCACAAAGTTGAGGATCTTCTTGTTCGGTGACCAAACACGAAACGTCCCTTAATTCCGTTGCTGGTCCTGTTTTCCCTCCACTCCTTTATGTCACGCCAACCAATCCTTCACAAGTAATAATACCCAGTGCCCACATTTATATGGACTTGGTAAACTTGATTTTATTTGATATAATTTGTAATTAATAAATTAAAATTTAAATCTAAACATAATTTTTAAAAATTTTAAAATTTAAACTAAGATGAGACCAAATTTTATAGTTTGCCCTAATCCAAAACTTGATTATATATATTAAATCAAAATATATATAATCATGCAATAACAATACATAACCAATCAAACTTTTTTCATTTCATTGATACCTTCCATCAACCAATCACTCTCTTAGCCTTTCCTCTGCATTATCCACTCTTCCTTTTCGTATTTTGTCTTCTTTCACGATTCTTCTATTTGATGAAAGTTTCTTTCAAACTTTCGCGAAAGTTAAGAAAAACCTCTTTAGGTTGGATTTGATGTTGTGACGGTTGGTAAAGAATGATAAAGCAAGCACGCTGAAGAATAAGGGAATGGTAGAAAAGAACAAAAAGAAAAAGAAAGAGAAGAATAAAGCTGAAGATAAAATATGGATAAGAGGATGTCCAGTCCAGGTGCCTCGTATGCAACTGGTAATGTTCGTTTTGACGACGGCGCTCGCAACTAGTAGAGAAATAATAAATTAACGGGTTAAATTAGAATCAGATTCCGAGCTTCAATCAAATTTGAATTTCAATAATATATTACAAACTCAATAAAATTATTAACCACTATTTTAAAAATCAAATAAAAAATTAAAGTAGTAAAAATTTAAAATATTATTGAAAAAAAA
>JANQBM010000007.1:23946712-23959441 GCA_025594535.1 Erythroxylum domingense | reverse complement strand
TAAAATTATTAACCACTATTTTAAAAATCAAATAAAAAATTAAAGTAGTAAAAATTTAAAATATTATTGAAAAAAAATTTTAGCTATCAAAAAATTTAAGTTTAAATTTAAAAAAGAGACTGTTAAATAAAAATTAATTGATTTATTTTAGTTCATAAGAACTTATTAATTTACGAACCAATTAATCAATAAATAGATCAATTTTTTACAACAGGAATTATTAAAGTAAATCGAATCGGAAGTTAAAAACTGAACCGGAAAGTTGAACGGTTCAAGATTTTTCTAGTTAAACAGGTCGAATAGGTTAAACTTTTTAATCATTATTATTAACCTTGATTCAAAACATATTTTTGAATAGTTAATATTTATTTTTTGTTAAATATGATTAGTTTAAGGGGACACAAAATGAGAATTTAAATATCAAATTATTAGTTTTAGTTAATTTTAATAATTTATTTAAAATTATAACTAAAATATTAGTTTTTCTTTAATTTATCATGTTATGATTAAGATTTCAATCACAACTTAATCAGTTTTTTAATGCAAAATTACTCAACCCAAAACATGCTGGTATTGATGTGATTTGAGCCTTCACGATCACGAGTAGTTTTCACTTTTCAGACCAAAGGGCGTTCTCTTACACGCTTTTCTATCGACAAACGTTTTAAGTAACCGTCCAGCAACTATTACACCTTATGACATTACCAGATTTTACCTCCGTAACCCACCATCCTGTCATGAGTCATCAATGACGTTTTCTTCTTCATTTAAAAAAAAAAAATACATATTTTACATTCAAAATTAGATAAATATGTAGGATGTTTGAACATTACAAAAGAGATTCAAAACAGGAGCTTCTTAATTTGATGGAATGGAGCGGCAGAATAGAATTATGAATTTGTTCGTATAGTTATTAAAAGGTACATTAAACTCTCATAATTTGCATGATATGAACGTTTGGCCACTGCAAAGTAGGACCATTTTGGACCATACATTCATCCGTTTACCTGTTGAAAAGAATTGGTGGGTAGTCGCTATAAAGAGGCTTGTAGCTAAAGAACTCAAACCTCCTGTTCAACATTCCGCACGGTATCTTCTTAATTTCAACGAAACCAAAACAGAGAGATGGGTAATTGTCAAGCAGTAGATGCAGCAACTCTAGAAATTCAACACCCGAGTGGAAAAGTAGACAAGTTGTATTGGCCTGTTAGTGCTGGTGAAGTTATGAGGATGAACCCCGGTCACCATGTTGCTCTTCTTCTCTCCACCACCTTGTATCATTCGACAACCAAAGGCGCAGAATGTCCCAACAACACTTCTATCGGTGATGACCATAGCAAGAACAAAAGTTCTGTCCGTTTAACGAGGATTAAGCTTCTCAGGCCTACGGATACTCTTGCTCTTGGCCATGTCTATAGGCTCATCACCTCCCAAGGTGCGCTGAGTTTGATTTACGACCTTATTTTGTTTCTGTCTCCTGTTAACTTGTATTGGAGATGTAATGGAGTTTTTGTTGCCTTTATGGTATTTTAGAGGTTATGAAAGGGCTGAGGGCGAAGAAGCAAGCAAAGCTGATGAAAAACCAGTCAGAATCCGGCGAAAAGCTTGACTGGGTGAGAGAGGAACAGAGTTCAGGGTCGGATCTAGCACAAGAAAGATCAGAGCTTTATAAGGAAAATCAGGTAGAGTTTTCATCATTCAAATGTTCCCTGATCAATTTGCAGAAGGAAGATCTGTGAACTTGGGCATGAACAAGAGTCGCCTTTTAGCCTAATGATGTTTGATTTCAAGTTCTTGGTTATTGATCTTGTTATGTTATTTCAAAACATTTATTTTCCGATCATGTCGAAAAATTTCAGGTGACGAAAAATGAAAGGAATAAACCAAGGACACTAGTCTCTACCAACCCTGCAACAGCTAGATCAAGAACATGGGAACCGTCGTTGAAAAGCATATCTGAGGCAACCAGCTAGCTAATCACGTCCTTTCTATACGTGAGCGAGTGGGCTCATCAGTGAAAAAGTTTCAGTCTTGTAAAAAAGCCTGTGGTCCAATACAGATTAGCGATGGACATGGCTGCAGGCTGATTAAATTCCCTCAAAGTGAGGATCTCGAAGACACTTGTAAGCAACAGCTGTTCTGAAATAATGAAATCCAATCGGGGTTTTTGCGTATAGTTTAAGTTTTAGTTTGTGTTCTTCAGTCAATCAAATATCCTACCAGAAAACAAAAGCTGGTGTTTATCGTATACACTTATTTTATATTGAAATAGAAAGGCGCAGTGCAGCTAAGAAGAACTGAATATGTGAACGAAAATAAAAGTTTGTCAGGCCCTGTGAGGGTTACATCATCATGTTTATCCACGCAAGATAATTCCGGAAACTCTCCAGGTATTTCCAGGATAATAGCAGATTGGAAAGAAACATAATAAGACGATAATTTGTGCCCTTGATGTATAGATTCAACTGTATCTGAAACCTGACAGGATAGGCCTAAATCACTAAACACTTCTTGAGTTCGTTATAGGAAATGAAAAAGAAGACTGCAAGTATAGATGGAATTGAAATTTCCAGTATTCATCTTCTCTTAAGGTCCTGATGGACCCGCAATAATACTCGTAAATTGAAGAAAAGGAATTATAAATGTGAAAGGACAACCTCTTCTGCATATTACTATTTGATGTGGTCACCATTTTTCAATAGAAAAGGTGATGGCAACTTGGTGTGGTCTCAAGATAGAAACTCTGCACAAATCATACACTAACTTCCTTAAACATGATTGGAAGTTATCCAGATGGATATCAAGTCTCATCAGTTCATTGCATATCCAACTGAAGATCTATTCTTCTAATTATACTAATCATGATGGAAAGAAAGTACAGATTGAGTCATTATTTTAAGTTAATCTCGCGTAAGGCGTTAGGCATGCAAGATTAGCAATAAATGTCTCTGATAGGCATTGAGTGCTACAGACATGATTTATAGAAATCAGAACAGGAGAATCCACAGTAAGTTGTAATTGTACTTTGCAATAAAGCAGGATTTCTTGCCTCTTAGGCGGTGAACTAGGTCATTACCTTTAATGCGTGATTAGTTGCGGGTGAAAAGTATTGGATTTGTTTATTTTACTAATTTATTATTTCATTTTAAATTATTAAGTTTTGTATAATTTATAAAATATTATATATATTTAATAATTTATTTAATATACATTTAAAATTTTGATATATATTAAAAAACGAATTTTGCCGCTAAAAGAAGCTAAAATAGAGATGAAAGAAACCTTAACATGAACTGTGCATTAACACAAACAATGTTATACATGTTAAGGTGATTTTTCAAATAACTGTAAAAAAAACTTAATTAGTCAAAGCCGAACGGTAAAAACTTTAAACTGTTCAATTTTTTAATTTAATTTTTAATTTTTTTTCAATTTACTTAATAATTATTGTTGTTAAAACTAATCAATTTATTAATTAATCAGTCAATTTTATTAATTAATAAATTTTTATAAATAAAATTTTTATTTAGTAATCTATTTTTTAATTAAACTTTAAATTCTTAAATGGATATAAGAATAATCTCTTTTAATCATATTTTAAGTTTTTTAATTTTATTCAATCTTTAAATAAATTTGCGGTATATAATACCTATTAAATTTTTTATTTTATTAGTTTAATTTCAGTTGCTAAAACCTAGGTAAATATTATCGACCAAAGTTTAAGAAATCCCTGCTGCTAGAGAATAAAAAGAAGACAGCTTTAGAATTTGACCTGATGGTGTGTTGGCGGGAACATAATGATAGGAATGGATCACTGCATCTTTATTTATTAAATTTAATAAATACAGGAGTTGAAGAATATTTGAACATATTTTTAATTTTTAATTAAAAGAAGAAAAGGAAATTCTTTTTGTTAAATAAGCAAAATGATGCTCCACTTGGCAGAAAATTTTAAGTGTAGGACAACTGCAACCAACTCACAGTTAGAAAATTCCCTAAGCTCCATGCATTGCCAAGTGTGGACCATCAACTGTTTATAACAGTTCACAAAATTTATTGCAGTATATAAAATTTGTCTCTTGTAAAGAGAAATCATTGAATTGTGCAGCAAATGATCATGGTCAGTCGGGCATCCCATAGGCCATAGCTGATTGACCATCTGCTACACGTGGCACCAACTTGAGCCTGTCCATTAATGTCCAAGGACAACAGCTCCTAAAATGAGGTGTACGATAATCAATGGTCTCTAATTGGCATTAGCAGGTAGCTCAAATTTCGTAGTCCAGACAGTTATGTCTCATTTCTTGATAGCAGAAGACAATGTTCCCCTATTTAACTTTTCGTTCTTCATTTCAGTCAGAGATCAATGGCCAAACTTTCAAAAACACTATTCATTATTAAACTATCACTTGGCTTACTAGTGGCTTGTAATATGTAACGGTATTTTAATTATGTATTTAATATCGAATGTAAAAGGGTAAAATATGAAAAAAGTAAAAATACTTGATTTTCGTTTTTGAAATTTCAAACGAACTTTCTGAAGCTGAACCGATCCCAAATCTACCGTCGTCTTCGTAGTAATCCATCACCGAGACGCGAGCTAGGTCTTTCTACAATTTTCTCAATACGTAATCTCTCTTAATGAGTTAGAGATTCCTTATGTTTATGATTGATATATGAGCAACTGCAGGAGACCATAACCTATTTATATAGTTTCTATTTTAGGCATCTCCATCACAAGGTCGATATGGAGCAGGTCTGCACTAATCTGGATCTATTTTTTACTCAGATTTCGACAAATTGATTTAGATCATTTATTGGGTCACTTTATTATCTTTATTTGGATCAAATTACGTAACTTAACTGATAATTTATTTAAAACCAAATAATCCAATTAAATGTTGTCCACTTAATGAGAAAATGACAAAATTGCCTTTAGAGGCAAAATTGTCTAACATTCTCCCCCTTGGACAATACTTAATTGTAGTTTTGACTCAACTTTAAAAATAATTTAAAATTTTGGTTAAGCTACGTTGTTGTATTAGTCGATTAAGTTTAAAAAACAAAACATTTGATCCAAAGATAATGAAAGTCTATCACTTTGTCCTACAAGGCTTTCGATACCGAAAAGTATCAAATTCATGTGTCATGTGTGACATAGATCTGATACAATCACGAATATCTAATACCCCACTAACATGAATGGGAAAATAGAGTGTGACAAACTACGATGATATCTTTATGATCTAATACGTATCATCTTCGTCTGTAAGTCTACATTTCTCCAACTCTATGCTAAACCACATTGCTATATTGTTTCAGAAAAATCTTGTTTTTTCTTACCGAATGCTAAACAACATTAGAGAAAACCTTTATGTTCTCCAATTGAATGCTAAATTGCATTAGAGACCTTTATGTGATTAAAAACTTATATCCCCCTATGTCATGTGAAACTTTAAGGATATATCCGTATAAACTGTATGTGTCTAATGATATAGACTCAAGGTCAATCTTTATAAATATCCAATGACCTTTAAAATGCTTAAGATCGACACAAATTTTAAGGCTTCTATATGTATTATGACAATGTATGATAACATCTATTACTGAGGATAAACTATAATCATCTTTATTGATGAACCATCATACTGTCATAATACATCAAAACGTATAAATGTACATGGAGCAAACATAATGATCTTTTAACTAACAGTGTCTAAGGACTTCAAAACATCCATACTGTATACTTGTGTTTCAAACACAAATGGGCAAAGTCCTTTAGTTAAAGAATCAACTGATAATTCCTTAGTCCTTAAATGCTCCAAACCTTAATGTCACATTTTCGTGTCAACTACTTCATGATCAAACATTTGATTTCAAAATGATAAGACCCTATGATATTTAATGTTGTTATTAAATAACACAGAAACTTGATTATCACATTACAACTGAATGTGTTTAGCCACTGAATCAACCAAAGACAACTTAAAAATTAAATTTCTGAGCTAAATCGTCTATGAAGCAACCCTATAGCATGCACTATGCATGCATGATTGAGGAAGTCACCTGTGTCTACTTGACACACTTCCATGACATTATACCATCTGCTAACTCAAATTGTAACCTTAAGTGAACTTTCAATCATCCGAACACATAACTAGACTTGAATCTGAATTCTCTACGAGTTTTAGTCTATCTACTTTTCTATATGTCAACATATAATCCTTGATTTCCTTTAATTATCTCAACACTTTCTTGACTGTATTTCAATGATCTACATCTGGGTTAATCAAATACTGACCAAACAGTCAAATAGTAAATGCAATGTCCTATCTAGTATATAGCCCATCATACATTAGGCTATCAACCATACTAGAATAAGGAACATTCCTCACAACCTCTCTCTTTACTTTATTCTTTGGTCGCTTTGCCAAAGATTATCTCTTACTATGAAAGATAAGTGTTATGACAAGTTTACTGTTAATCGTATTAAACTTTTGTAACATATACTTAATACATGTACTCTTTGAGAGGTATGATGAATGTTAAGATATGTCCCGGTGAATCTGAATACCTAGGACAAAACTACGCTAAGGTCCTTTATGTCAAAGTTCTTGATCAAACGTTGCTTAACCTTATACAACATGGTCAAGTAGTTTGACGGGAGCAATATATCATCCTCATGTAATAATAGGAACATAATTTTGCTCCCTTGAGCTCATAGTACAAACATCTTTTTAACCTTATTTTCCATGAAGTTGAAAGAGGTCACAACCTCATCAACTGTAAGGTTTCACTTTTGGAAGGTTTGATGTAAATCACATATTGATCTGCATAACACGTAAACCATGTCAGTTCCATCTAGATCCTGAAATCCTTTAGGTTGTACCATATAGACCACTTTATAAAGGTCTTTATTTAGGAAAGCAATTTTGACAACCATCTGATGTAACTCTTTATCATCATAAGCTACAATTGCCATAATCACTCAAAATGTATCCTACGAGGATACGAGAGAAAATCAAAATTTCTCCTTGAGTGAACCATCAGGCAATTGAACTAGTCTATAAACTGATGAACTTTATCCTGAAGTCCTTTAGGTCTTAAATTTCATTTACAACTGACTATTTTGCAGTTCTGCGATAAAATCAACTAGCTCCTAGACCTTACTATGTTTCATGGCTTGCATTTCATCAGTCATTGCAACCCACCACAATTTCACTGCGGGTACAGAAATAGCTTCTATAAAAGTAACTGAATTCTTAACATGTCTAATATCATAGTCATGTTCACCTAATAGACTACGTAATTAGATGGAATAGCAGGTCATCTCAATCTGATGGACTTTTATAACTGTATCAAATCTTGTACCCCCTGGAACCTCTGTGTGTACAAGGATGAGTTCGAGTTCCTGTTCTTGTATAGGCATGATACAAAGACCTAGATCTATCGGATCTAACTGTATGGGTAATGGATACATAATAACTGTAGTATCCACCCTGCTATAATTCGGAGGGTCAAAGGGCCCACTGTCATCATAGACATCATACTCCAGAAACTTAGCTGTTTGTGATTCCACTATTCTATTCCCTTCTTCTCTACAGTAAGATCTGTAGCCTTTAGAGTGATCAGGATATCTTACTAAATAACAATGAGCATAATAAGTATGCAATTTTTCTTCATAAGGATTGTAATATCTCGGTAGGGAAACCACACACACAAATGTGTGTGAGTCTGTTTTTCATACTTCTAGATAATTAGGTAGATCAGTCTTGTTCTGCATTGACTTTTTTAAGTTCTTTAGGGTGCTTTTATGCATTTCGACAACACACTATCTTGCTCAAGACTATCCAATATAGTGAATTAAGTCACTATCCTAACCGATTCCATATATCTAGCAAACGGACTTTTTCAAGTCCTAAAACACCATATTTGTCATGATATTCTCCTCCACGATCAGATTTGACATTTTGAATGGATTTTCTCAATTGGTTCTCAACCTTCAATCTTTAAACAAGAATACATAACTGTAATGGGAATAATCATCACAAATGTCAGAATACTTTTGAATTGCATAATACAACTATATAAGGTCTTCTAGTATCTTTATCTATCATAATCAACAAGTTCGAAGCATGAGTTGACTTTAATATCCTTATTAGTAAACTTACCCCTGCAACATGTTCCCAGATCATCATAATCTAAAATTGAGAAAATGCTTTCCTTAATCAATCTCTCAACCCTAGCTCTGGAAATGTGGCTTAAATTTTTTACCACACCATGTATGACTTTTCATTCATCAGAGTCCTTCATTTCATGACTTGTTTAGCAAGATACAAAGAAGCGTATATCTAATCGGGGTAAGACACATTCTATACAAACCATATGACAAGAAAGTTGTACCATTATGTTTTGCATTAAACACAACTGTATAGCAGAAGCATTAAATACAAACGTCAACCTTTTTTGTCCAAAATGGATCCAAAGATCATATATAAAATGTGTCGTGTAAAAACCTAAATGAACCTTGCAGCAAGATTCAGTGCATACATTCCTTATAGATATTACTTCCACTTCTTCATTGTTGTCAACCATCAGTTCCTTCTTCTCTTTATTTGGCTTTATCCTGGATATGAACCCCTTCATTATGGAAGCACCTTGGTCAGATACTCTACTGTATAGTCACCAAGTACTTAATGCAACTATCGTAAATTAGATTCATGAATTGATAAGCCAAGAAGTCATCTGATAGTTACAGTCTTTCCCTCTAGGCCTTATAATGCTAGTTACTTTATGTCCCTAGGACCTTCATCAGCATTGGATTGACCTGCATCAGCATAAATTTAGGACAACAGCTATATTCAAGGCCATTAAACATTATCTTTACTGAAAATTCGGTCACATATATTATGAAACACCTATGGACTGAATGCATAATATATGCAACTAGACTTTTACACATAAAAGCGATCGGAGTACAAACCATAAACTCTCATGACACTACACCTCTGGACGAATAGATCATTCAAATAACGACTTTTCTCTATCTAATGCCTTTATGTACATCTCAAAATCTCATATAAGGCCAACAATTGTGGACAGAATAACCAAACATGAGACCAGAGACATTCCCTAATGTGTAAGCAGAACAATTCAAAATACTGACTCAAAAGGCCACTGAGGTGATTACATCCTCATCAACGCTCAAAAAGTCCACAAACACAAGGAATACATCTTTATGTTATCCTTACATTCTTTATGGGCATATGGTATGTGACAATGTAACTTCAATAAATGCAAAAACCTGAATGCACAGTCCCATTGTCACATACTCGTGCTGAAGACATTATCTGAAAACTTCATTTGAGATTTTCGTAAAAGAAAAATCTCAGTAAAGTGACTATCGTGCTTTACTTGATATCGAACTGACCACTCAAGACACAAGAATCTTATGTATCTCCTTTATGGCAAGTTTGTTGCACGAAAATTCACTAAAAAATGGCTTCAAAATGTCTCAATTCTTTTTCTGATTAACCATCATGCGATCCCGAACCCTGAATATTAAAACTTAAAGTATCTCCCTCACACAATGTCCGAAGCATGAAAATTTACTCGAAATCGGATTCAGAATACCATAATTCCTTTTTTTGGAGTTAAATTTTAATTTATTACTAATTTAATAAATCCATAAGAATTTAAAACTCATATTATAAATTTTCGGACTTGAAAACTGACCAAAAACACTCTGGGGCACCCTTATGAGAAATTTGAATTTTTAAATATTTTTTAGACCTGTTCGTACGACTGATGTCAGTCGTGCGTTTGCGCAGATGGCGCGTGTAGAACATGCATCATCGTAGACTCGTGGACGAAGCTTGTGTGTCATGACAGTCACGCCCACCGATGCAAGCATTTGACACGCATATGGCGTCAATTGTGCCACGTGTCGACGCATGCGATGCACACTCTTGACATCCTCACAAAAAAAGGCAATTTTGGAGAGTTTTAGGATGATTTTTTTAGTTTTCGAGTTCGTTTTCAACCCGTTTATCAAGACTAAACATATGTATATTACTTTCATGTAATAAAAAGCAAACAAAAACCAAGAAATAGAAGCTAACTCTCTGAAAACCTTATGGAGAAAAAAACTAAAAAATCTCTGTTTTTAACCACTTGATTATGTCACCGTTCTGATACCATGTGTAATGCGTAAAGATACCTTAGTTACGTATCGTGGATTGAACGTGAAAGGGAAAAAAATGAAGAAATTTAGAAATGCCTGACTTTCGGTTTTGAAACTTCAAACGAGTTTTCTAAAGCCGAAACGATCCCGAATCTACCACCATCTTCACGAGAATCTATCACCGAGATGCAAGCTAGGTCTTTCTACAATTTTCTCAATACACAAGTTCTCTTAACGGGTTAGAGATTCCTTTTGCTTACGATTGATATATGAGCAACTGGAGGAGACCATAACCTATTTATATAGCTTTCATATTAGGCTTCTCCATCACAAGTCCGATATGGGCCAAGTCTACACTAATCTGGATCTATTTTTTACCCGAACTTCGACACCCATTGATTTAGATTATTTATTAGGCTACTTTATTATCTTTATTTGGATCAAATTACGTAACATAACCGATAACTTATTTAAAACCAAATAATGCAATTAAATGTTGTCAACTTAATGGGAAAATGACAAAATTGCCCTTAGGGGCAAAATTGTCTAACATGGCTGGCTTAATGCTAGTTGGTATTGTTTACTAGTTAGCTTATGCATCTGACAATTTAATTGGTACGAGTAGTAAGCACATGTTTCCAAGGTTTTAAAAAATAGGACCAAACCGACTAGTCCAACAGGAAAAATTTAAACCGGTCAGTGGTTCGATTCAGTTTCACCTAATAACCTTTATATATTAAAACCGGCTAGTTTTTTTGTCGAACTGATCCAACCGGTCTATCTACCTAAAGGCTGCTTTCTTGTTCGTTTCATCGACTCCTCTCGAGCTTCTCCTCTCCTCTCCACCGTCTTCTCGTCTCTTCCGAAATCAAAGTTCAGATATCACAAATCAAAGTCTCTCCTCGCCTCCACCATTTTCTCTCTTCTCAGATCTCATTTCTAACCCCTTTTGCCTGCTTATTTCAACGAATTACAGCAGTCACCCATCTGTCTCTCTCACACACATACGAGGAAGCATGAAGATGAAGCTATGAAGTTGATACATTTATATTTTCATATATGTTTAGGACTTAATTTAGAGTCGTTCATATTCATTTTATGTTCATCTATAGCCGGTTTATAATGTTTTAACATTAATCGAGGTTCGTTGACGCAAAGTGCATAAATTAAACAAATATACTTGAATTGCACTGTTTTTGGGTTTTTCACAGATTTGACCTTTAGTCATTGTGGGATTTTTATCTTGAGATTGGTTTATCCAAAAATTCTGAAATTTCATACTTAAATTCTTAACTCATTGACGGATGTTTTGGAACTAATTTCAGAGTTTTTGGTGCTGTAATTCAGGAGAAATAAATTCTCGAAATTCGCGTCAGATTTTGGATCGCCAGAATGACCTTTCGATGATGTTTCGACCATAACTTTTGACTCAGATGGAGAAATTCCATAATTCAAGTCTCATATTGAAGCTAATTCAAAAAAGAAGATGCTGATAAAATTTGAGCTCCTAAATTATTACCGTTTATTTTTTATGTACTGTCAAAATTGACCTCCACCTATTCCAACCAGCACCATTTCAACAACTAAGAGTAGCCTCCATCAATCAGCCCTCACCAACGCAACTCCAACAAGAGGCTGTCTCTTTGTATCCCACATTCCATTCCCTTAAGCATGCAGCCAGCTACTTCCACTCTTCAAGGCCTCCATAATTACACAACATCATTTTAGCTCTCATGTTCCACATCAAAGACCCACACATCAGCCCCACACTCCATTTCACCCTCCATACCCCCACTCACCAAAGCAACCCATGACACTTACAAGCTCCATACCACATCCACGCAGCTGCTTCCATTTTACCCCACCTGTTGGACAAAAAGACAGCCAAGATGTCTCCACTCACAAAAAAAGCCTCCATTTTACCAGCCAACACATATGAAACCAGAGGGACGTAATTCCTCATCCATCAACGCAAGCCTGGAATTTTTTCTCTCCAATCTTCAACACTCTCACAACAGCCGTAGCCCCAACCAGCTGAAATATCACCTTCACTCTCCACAAACACATGGAAGTAGCCTCTTCATGCAAGCACTCCACGCCGCAAGCTCCATCCTTCACTAAAAAGCCACACCGCCTCCACTCAAGCTGCTTGCTTTCACTCCATCACTCCACTAACGCAGCAGCTTCCACACATCATACACGTAGCAATCTCTTCCAGCAGCTGCTTCCACACATGGACGTAACCAAGAGCTCCACCTACTGTTGTAACTTGCATCTCCCCTACACAACAACACAGTCTTTACGCTCATTTTTTCTCCAACTTTTACTTCTTCACCACTTCACCAACGCAGAAGCAACCACGCAAAGGAGTTTAGAGAGCTTTGATCTTTAGTTTTAATTGATTATGTCATGAGTTTATTTAGGCTGTATGCTTGTGGATTGTTTGGTATGATGATTCGTAGCTAAAACTTTAATTTCTCTTAGGGATTTAATATTTTGGTGATGCTTTAATATTGAATTTTGCTGGAATCCATGACTGAAAATTT
>JANQBM010000007.1:23934177-23946612 GCA_025594535.1 Erythroxylum domingense | reverse complement strand
AGGATATTTCAGTTGTGGAGGATAGCTAATTCAATATTAAGGTTGACAAAAATATTATTCCCTAAGAGAAAGTCATTTCCCATTAAATTTAATACTTTTAATTAAGTCAATTGTTGCAATCTTTTCTTAATTAGTTACTGCCCAAGTTTTTCATATTCATAGTTATTTGGTCACATTAAATTGGGAGTTGTTTAAAAATTTATATAAGTTTTTTTAAAAAATTTCTTTACATTAATTTTAATTTCCTCAAAATTTCACTCATCCCGATTTCAAATATCTGTAGCTAGCATAGATTTAAATTCTCTCATAATCCCTGTAGACACGACTCGATTCTTACCGATTTATTACTTACTTCGACAACAGTGCACTTGCGGTTTACGAACAGAAGTTTATTGACAACAACAAAGAAAAGGGGTTGAAGTGTAATATGGAAGCTTGCAAACAGAAAAAGAACCTCTGTAAAGTCCCTCTCTCAATTTTAGTTGCTTCAAACTGGGAAATTAGTTTTTGACATACTTGGTTTATACATAAATAGACGAAGATTCTAGAAAGAGCTGATTTTCATGTGGATATTGATAATCATAGCTTACTTGCTTTTTATTTGATAATTTTGTGGTTATCAAGTCTAGGATTGAAGGTAATGAGAAGGCTAAGTTTTCGTATTTCCTGCATGTTTGTAGAGTACGAGGAAGCGAGTTGTTGTTTCCAATCTTGAGATCAAGTTCAGAGGTTGCAAATTTGTTGGGCTTATAGTAGCAAAGAAAAGGAAGTAGAGGTAAAATACTCTCGTCTCTGTCTCATCCCGAAGCATGAGACTCAGAAATTGAGAAGTTCTTCACCCATTTCACTTTCACTTTTTATGAGCTTATTCTTTTGAATTTCCTTGTGAGTAGTTAAAGATTCATGCAACACATCATGTCCAAATTTTTAATTTAGAGCAACTCAATAAAATATGTGACTAGGACAAACCATTCTTCACTTGTGTGAGCTCAGTAGATTATGCTTCTAATCTAAATTTAGGAAATTGAAATCAAGTTCTATTGTTATTCCAATTCATACTTGTAGGTATTAGAGTTCCTTTTAATTTTACTAGTTTATAGGTATTTTGAAGATTGTTTCCTTCAATCCACAAAACAATTTCTAGCTCGTTTCCTCTGTTATCTAATGTTTATTACATTTATGATTTTGTGTGGTCTCATTGTTGAAATGGTTTTAAAGAACATAACTTTATACTTTTTTCTTTGAAGTCCTATTTTACACTTTTGGAAATGGATCCATGATGATGATGATGGTATCAATAAGTGGAGTATTTAACTCCAATTCCATGGAAATATTTTTAGTGAAAATGGTAACAAGATTGGTAGATTTGAGGTCTAACACTGCCACTAAACCAAATGAAGCAATGAGAGCTGCTATGGAAAATGCTGAGGTGGATGATGCTTTTTTGGGTGATGACCCAACTGCCTTCTGTTTGGAATTTCAAATCGCTCAGATTATGGGAAAGGAGGCAGCTCTCTTTGTTCCATCAAGCATTATAGGTAACTTTATTAGTGTGCTTACACACTGTGATATAAGGGGAAGCGAAGTCATTCTTGGAGATAATTCTCACATCCACATCTATGAGAATGGAGGTATTTCAACCATTGGAGGTGTGCATGCAAGGATTGTGAAGAATAACAAGGATGGGACAATGGACATCAACTTAATTAAAGCTGCAATCAGAGATCCTGTAGGGACCCTTGTGTATCCAACTACTAAGCACATTTTTTTGGAGAACTCACAAGCCAAGTAAGTTCTATTATGGTTTGATGAAATTTGTTTAGTTCTAAACTGGATGTTGACACGATTCTAACTTCAATATTTTATTCATTTCATGTTTGTAACCTCTTTTTCTAAGTTAAATCTGCTGATAAATGTTGGATTCCCTATGCTTGACAAAGTTGGTTATATTATATGCAATTCCTGTTGCTTTGGGGCAGCTAAATTTGTATTTAAATGAGTATATTGCTTTGCAATATAAATGGTTACCCTTCGTTTGAATGTGGAGCCAATATTTTATTTTCCTCATCTTAGTTAGGCATTTTATAATCTAAATGTATTGTTCGTTTAACCATGCTGGTTTCTTCAAGAAAATTTGACACTTGCAGATAGAACCTACATATTTACAAACTCTTACCTCATTTCTCCAGTAAATTTTTTGTATTATGTTTTAATTGGTCCTTTAATTGTAAATTCACAAGACATTTTGGCATTACTTAAGTTTAAGAAAAGTATCAATTATGATCCTACTGGTTATGTACTTGAAAATCATGGAATGAGGAGTCCATTGATTTCAATGGTTGTCCTGCCTCTTAGAATGGTGTTGTCTGCAATGGTGGAAATGTTATCTTAAAACTACAATTCAAAAACTTGGAATCATTTTCTTGAAAATGTAAAAGTGGGGTAATATTTTTTGGTTGGTTAAGGGTTGGGTAGGTTTCAATTCCACTGCTGTTGAAGTTATGATAATGGCCCTTTGAATCTTATGTCAATTAATTCACAATCAGATTTTAAATTTGCCATGCATTTGAGTTATCATATTTGATTTTCATATGGTTACTAGTTTAGATTTTTACTTCTTTGGTAGTAACATATCTTTGCATAAGGTATACTTGGTCCCTGTTGCAATGATCTAGTGTGTCGTTTTTGATGCAGAAAAACAAATGGGATTTCTTCGTATCAGCTATGTTGATAACCGGTGTAGTGGCTCTCACAAGTATGTGAATTTTAAAGCCTTTTTGCCTGATTTTTACCCCTTCTCTACTCGTTTTGTTGGGCAGAGGTGGACTTCAAAAATTATGCTAGTATTCATCATGTTGGTGCAATATCATTCTTAATTGTGGATCTATTCCTCTTCTTTGGTGTGGCAGCATTGACTATTGTACAAGCTTCTCAGGTAAGCTGGGGCATCCTCTTACTAATAATGAAAGCTAGAAGTCCAGTATCTAATCATTATAAGTTCTATCTCTCTCTCTTTTCTTTTTTGTGGTTTGAGAAGTGCTGGTAAATTGCACTTATGAAGATCTAGTGTTAGTAGTTTGCCTATTAGGGTGTGCGCGATCCAATCTGAGCTTCACTGTGCTTGAACTTTTGTGGCATCAATAAAATCTGACACTGCGCAAAGTTACGTTATATGCAATGAATCTTGTATACTAAACTTATGAATGAAACTTCTTGCACTGAAGATATCGTCGAATATTTTGAACACTTGTTCTTGTGCTGATACCTATCCACATCATACTTCAGATATCTCGCAATATAACAACAAATGAAATGGCAAACGTGATGCATTATAACTATCTGAGAGGTCCAGATGGTCACTTCAGAAACTCATATGATCATGGCTTAAAAAAAACTGTTCAGACTTCTTGATCAACGACTACAACGAAGATGTAGAATATGTTGAAGATTCATCAGATTTAGAGGGTATAGGTTTGATGCGTATGACAAGGCAAATTTGCAAAACGGAGATGCACATTCGCATCAGGGCAATGGCAATGGTAATGGCCATGTTGCTATTAATGTAGATTCAGAGAAGAAAATGCAAGACTGTCATGCTCATTCTTTCCATTGCAGCCATAATAAACACTCGAAGTCAAAAAGTGCCCCTTTGGGGTTGGGACTTGGTCTTGGTTGGAACAGTGCCCGGAATGTTACAATTTTATAATGATTTGTGTCGTTTGTAACTTTTATAAGCCTTTGACTTTAACTTTTGTTTCTATAAGACTAATTTTTTTGCAAAGAGTTTATACCCTTCCTAAGCTACCTGTAAAATAACAATAGGCCAAGCAAGTTTGATAATTATTTTAATGTTTGATGAATTTGGACCTTAATTTTAAAATTTTAATTTGAGCCTTTATTTATTTTATAATTAATTGAAAATAAAATTATTTTTAAGTTTCCAAAATAATTTAATAATTATATTTTAAATTAGAAATACTTGGTTTACTCAATTATTTTTTTATACTTTTAGGTTAAATTATAATGGAGACTATGAAATCATCCTCTACTCATGGTAAGTCTGATCTAGCATGAAATTATTTTTCTTCTTCTCAAGCATCTAATGGGAATTTCAAATATATCTGTATGTTTTACGGTAGAATATTTAAAGAGGAAGGAATTTTTAAATTGAAAGAACATCTTTAAATAAAGTTAGAGAATTTAGAGCTTTTGAAGATGATGAGACGCAACCTCCTCTAGAAATACAATTTTGATTTTTATTGTTATTTTAAGTTTTATATTAGACTCATATTTATTTATTTATTATTAGTTTATATTAGACTCATATTTATTATAAGTTTTATATAAGTTTTACTTCTTATTTATTATATACCAGTTTTATAGCGCTTTATTACCGGTTGAACCTCTAAACCTTAAACCTTTCCTTCGACCGGTTCGATGCACGGTCTGGTTTTTAAAACATTACATGTTTCCTCCTCATTTTTTAAAAAGCAATAACAGAAATGCTGAAAGGAATTATTTCACGAATTATCGTATAAACAAACTCATTTAAGTGACATGCAGAGCTTGTCATGCCAATCCTAAAGTTGCATGACAATCTTCACCTGTGCACCATTCAAATCTGCGGAATGTATAGAAATTTCATGATAGTAAATGATACTTTCCGTAGTACTCACTGAACAAGCGTTTAACAGAAATTTTACAACTTTGTATCACATGTTAATTAAAGTGAGAGTCTCATTCCTTAAAAGTGGCTTTTGGATGGAGTTAGGCTCAGTTTTTGACATCAGCATTAGTTTGATGATAGATATCACAGATGTCCATAACAAATTACAAGTATACAGATCTTACAATTGATTCCTTAGAATATAATACAGATTTTAGATATTTAATTTTAAATTATATGAACTACATAATATGAACTATTACATCTTTCTAGATCTCGCATATCAACAAAATTTTACTAGAGGATGAGAACATCAACCCTTCCATTTAGAAGCAATCTACATTTTTTTTCTGAGAAGGCCACAGAGTGCCTTTTGCAAAGGGTATGAACATGTAGCAGAAGATTCAGATGAATATGAGTTGGAAAAAACATGGTATAGAAGATCAACAAACATGAACAAAAAAAAAAAGAAAGAAAGAACTTCGGTGATTATCCCGTAGACTAGGGGCACTAACACCACGACTTCCAATTTCTTAGGCACTCAACAATCATACACACACGCAAAAAGTAGATGCAACCAGTTGGAACCCACTAATGGAACACGATTTTCTCGATACTAAACAATTTGTTATCTCGACATCTGTACGAGCTGAACTCCCCCACTATAAACATCTCAGGGCTCACTCTGCTACTGCAGTCTCAACTACTGGTTTAGCACTCTTGATGAGCTGGCTGAAGTTCCCTTTCGCCTTGAAGAGTTGGTTGTGATGGTGCCTGCAGTAGAGAAGTTGCTCATGGGCTACATAGTTTGATGGGCTTATGAGACAGCCTCCATGGATGCACCTGAAACAAGTCTTATGATACGATGTTCCATCAACTGCCACCTGAAAGAAGCAGAAACTTCATTGAGGCAACAGGAATAACACTCTTCTATAAATTCAGAAATGTTCGTTCATTGTAAGGAGGTTTGATATGTACCTTTTCCAGTGGATAAACAGTTTTCTTGCAAGCAACACATTTTTCTTGAGTTCCAGCAAACAGTCTTGAAACTTTGCTGTTGCTATGAACCTGTGTCAGTGGTTTTATACAGAAAGTGAAACATGCTCAGAAAACAGAAAACTTATAAAATCGTCTGTTCTTATACATGACGAAGTATTTAAACAAGAAATCATGCATATACCTGATCAACAGATCTGTCTCTAACAGTTTTTGGAGTACCTGGTGAAAACAGGAACAGAAGAATAAAATAGAGAGAACAAAGAAGCAGGTAGTGGCACATGTCACAATGATTATAACATATTACCTTCAAAACTTTTATCCAAGCTTCCGGTCAACTTGAGGAGTTGATCAAAGTGAGGTTTACAATACAAAACACCTTCGAAGGAGCAGTAATTGCTCAACTGCAATGCGCAAAAATTCAATCATGATAATTCAGAAAAATTATTTGAACATCTAGAACTTAGTGTTATATGATCCCCCATACGCATATTCCCCATCTAACGTTTGAAGCTGACATTTTAAAGATTGCTAAGAACGCAGTTTTCACTGTCTCCATAACAAGGAAACGTATCTTTCAATGTTTACTTTAGAAGAATTTTTGTATTTCCTTTACTGGTTCCAACTAGTCATCAGGACAGAAAATCAAAACATAGTGGGGCTTGGTTCTACACATTACCAAGTCTACGCTCGAAAAGATTTTAACTAAGATCAAATCCAGGGTCCCAACTTCTACCTCCTCCTCCACCGTTTGCCGGGCCCTTCTTTTACCGGTCAAAGATGAGGATCTAGATTTAGTTTCAGTACTCAAACAAAGGGACCTACCCTCAACCAACGAGGACAGAGGCAATTGAATGTCCCATATTCTTTAGTTATACCACGATGAGTTAAAAGAATAAAGAAATTTAAAGAGAACACTGACAATCCGAACTGGACACCATTAAGGAATAACCGGATTCAAAAGTTGATAACTTTTGGATACTTTAGAAACAGATGACTGAACCCAAGTTCAATCAACAACCACATCTATTCAGACTTCAGTACAAAAGAAGAAAAATATAGAGGAAAAACAAAATGAAGAAATACACGATACAACACTATCGTCAACCATTATCGGATACCCGACTAAGCAGGAAGCTAGCTCCCACCGAAACATCTATCACAAAGCACAAAAGGAACACGATCAAACTGTGAAGTGGTAAGAGCATGATCAAGTAAAACTAAAGAGCGTGTTAAACGAAATATACCTACAACTCTTCTGATATATGCACGCATCTCCTTTTGCACGTATTTACTACATAAAAAAGAAAAAACAGAGAACGGTTGGGGTGTCTCACCTTGAGTGTACCTTTACAATGGTGGCACCTGAAACAAGCCTTATGATAGACTTTGTTGTCAGCTGTGAGCTGATCCACCAAGTATACAGTCTTCTCGCAAGCCTTACACTTCTGGGTCGTACCTAAAAACGGTGCCATACTGATCTCTACCCTCCTCTTTCTTTGTAGCTTAGATCTATTCCTTTCCTTCTTCGCCACCAAAAAGAAAGTACCCGTGAGAAAAAAATAAAAAGAAACTATGAATTCTGAGTCAGAGAATCACAGCTCAGAGATAACAGGAAATGGTCTGTGGGTGGACTTTCAGACCTTAGACTCGTAGGAATTGAGAAGCTGTCAGCATTTCGGTATTTTGGTAATTATAACGTATGTTTCTGGCAATAAAACATCAAAGTGCGTAGATTCCAAACGTCTCCCGGCTGTTTCGGTTTACTAATTTTAATATTTTATTAAAAAAAACTAAACCGACTTTACGGTTTTATTTATTTTAATAATTCTTATTATTATATTAATTTATTGCTTAATTAATTAGTTTAGTAAATTAATTAAAAATTAATTTTGATTTAATAGTCATTTTTTCCAATTAAATTTTAAATTTTATAGATAATCTCCTTTATTTATATTTCAAAAAATTTAATTTTATTCAATCTATAACTAATTTTATAATATTGTGATAGAACTTTTTAAATCTTAAAAAATAAATCTTACCTTATTTTATTAAAATTATTTATATATTTATATAAAATTTTCATAAACGTATGGATAAAATTAACTTTAGATTGGTGTCTTAACGCGACGCCAGCAATGCAATTCTACTTTTATATATAAATATAAAAACTTCAATTGTTTTTTGTTATTTATGTAATAAAATTAAAGAGAGAGGGTCAAATGTTTAATAATTCAAGACGTGGACAATTCACCCATCAATTATATTTATATCCCCTCCCTTTCTCCATTTTGAAAAGCGCCCCCTGCTTTACCTTTTCCAAAATTTCTGTTTAGGCTTTTGCTTATTTTTAATGTTAGGGTACCCTTTTTTTTTTTTTTAAAGAGTAATGTTAGGGTACCCTTGTAAATACTATATCCACACTTGTCTGTTTTACAGTAGTTCATCAAAATATTTAATGAGTTTAATCTTTTTTATTTAGGAAAATTAGATAATAGCTGGGATTAAATTATTTTATGATTGCGTATTAAACAATGTTTAAAAATTTTAATCAATTTAACTATAAAAATTTTGAAATGTCTAACTGTCTAATTTAGTTTTGAACTTTTAGTTTAATTTATTTTAACAATTTTGTTATTAAGAATTGATCAATTTATTAATTAATAGTTTTTATAAACTAAAATAAATCAACTATTTTTCATTTAATAATTTATTTTTCAATTAAATTTTAAATTTTTTGATAAAAAGAGCAACATCTTTCAATTATATTAGTTAATAGCTGGGATTAAATTATTTTACGATTGCGAATTAAACAATGATTAAAAATTTTAATCAATTTAACTATAAAACTTTTGAAATGTTTAACTTTCTAATTTAGTTTTAAACTTTTAGTTTAATTTATTTTAATAATTTTTGTTGTTAAGAATTGATCAATTTATTAATTAATAGGTTAATTATATTAATTAATAATTCTTATAAACTAAAATAAGTCAATTATTTTTCATTTAATAATTTATTTTTTAATTAAACTTTAAAATTTTCAAAAGTAACCTTTTTAATCATATTTTAAATTTCTTAATTTTATTTAATCTATAACTGATTTTATAGTAGTAGTGTAATATGGATTGAATACTTGTGAACGAATTTTTAAAATATTGGTATTAAATAAAGACACAACTTTTAACAACATAATATCTCATTGCCCTTTAACATTTTACGTGAAAAAAGTAACTTTCTTTGTTTACTTTTTAAATTTTATGTCATAAGTTACATGATTGATGAGATCATGCTTATTGATGTCAACTATCTTTTTACATATGGCCTCCCTGGTGGGCATCTTTTGAATTATTATATTAACACCAATAAGAAAAGGGAACACGCCACTGCAATCATGCCCAATAGGCCTACCTACAGCCAAACTTGTTCTGCGACATTAGCCTAAACCACTCTTTATCATTCATTTGGTTTAACCACTTCTTTTTCTTACTCCTGCCATTCTTTTACTGAGAATCTGGCTGCTTTTCTTTAATTCCAGGATAGATGATACAACATGCTTGTCCTTTTTCCTCTTGTTCTACCTTCATATACTACATGGTACTTAAAAAATTCTGGTTTTCACAAATGCAGAAGTAGAACTACAAAGCTTTTCCTGGATTTCATTATACTTCAGCTCAGAAGTACAAATTTTGCTGTTGTTTTAACTATCCATTACACTTTTCTTCTTAATCCTGTCGATTAGATTAGCCTAATAGAAATAACAATGGTTTGAATATAAAACAAGTATAACGGCTATCATTTGGGGTTCGTTCTGATGAATGATGCCATCTATCAAGCGGTTGTGCCGAATGAGGATATCAATTTATATTCCCTTCCTGATGTACCCAAAAAGACAGTTTGACGAAGTGTCAACAATATCAAGAGTAACTTCGCAGTCAAAGAGATAGATATTATTTCATCGGTGATTTCCATTCAACAGAGAACGATAGGTAGCTTTAAAAGGAAATGATTTGATCATAAGAAAAAGTATACTTCTTATTAATCGAGATATCTAATGCTTTTTCAGAAATCTGAAAGACAGATGTTACGGTGTCACCCTTATGCGCTTTCTTTCACTTGTTTCCTAGCTTCTTCCCTCATTACTGCTCTGACATAAATTTCATAGCAACACCCTGAGACACAAATTCAATAAACAAAAACAGAGAGGTCTTAGTCCATAGAATTGCCAACAAGAAAACCATGACAGAAAGCTGCAACCATTGGTGATTCCTCTGACAACATGCACAGATTTTCATTTTGTGTTAACCAGCTGTTCATGTTTAAACCAACAAAGAAACCCGAATAGAATTGAAGCTCCTACACCGAGTTCTTTGCTCAAGAACAAGGTGGCAGATGGAACAGCAGTCATGTGTCACAAAAAAAGACAACGGAATCCAACAAATCAACTGTGCAAAATGGATTCGGTTTAATGTATTTACTAACATGCAGCAAATTTAGAAAATTTCTCGTGTACAACCACCAAGGGAATACAACTTTTAGCAAACTAGAACTGACAACAGTAAAGACAATTTCACGATTTGATTTGCTTCAATCAAACAAATACAATTTTGTGCTTTCTCAGGAAGCTGGAATTGGAGCTAACAACAGTAAAGACAATTTCAGGACTTGATTTGCTTCAATCAAACAAATACAATTTTGTGCTTTCTCGGGAAGCTGGAATTAGAACTTTGTAAATCTTTAATATGCAGATTGCAGGACATTTAGTCCGTGGCCCAAGTCAACTTCAAAAGGCCTAAATTACGCGAACAAAAAAAACTTGGTTTTTAAACATGTTCCTCGTGAAACTCACAACCGTTTCAGTTTCAGATGAAATTTATACGACACTGGATTCTTTCAAACTCGTGGATTTTTCATGGAAGTCGTTTCTCACTGTATATCTAAGAAACCAATATGACAATTTGCAAATTGTTAAATGTTAACGACATGATTTTTCCTAAGTAGAATAAGAAGATCACAAACAAATGAATGGCTGCATGTCATAGTAAAGGAACTAGCTCACCGGCCACAGCAACAATTGTGAGAACATCTCCAATTCTTTTGAGCGTCCTCACACTTTTCTTATGAGATTTGAATCGTTTGAGTGCTGGGTCTTCTGCCAAGAGCTGCAAGGTAATAAATTAACTAGCAAAATAACTCAGAAATAAACGTCAAGGAAACCATTATCCACCACTCTGCCACAATTTAGGCTTCAGAAACTGCCTTCTTTGCTTTTACGAATAAAACTACTAATGATGACCAAGCATCTACCTTTTACACCTTTTCCATTCATTTTCTTTCCTAATTTTTTTATCTTTGCCAAATTTTGGTCCTTCAAACAGTATAAAGCTTTGAATCGTTTATTTAATGTAAGAAACTAAATTAGCTATACTAATCAAGTTGTATATGATCCCTAAAGAAGCAAGCAAAACTCAAAAGACAGGAAATCCACAACTTGAAAGACTTTTCATACCCCAATTACGAACAAATTATACCACAAAAATTTCCTCAACTTCAATTCACAATAGAAACAAAAGCCCACTTGATAACTCGGAAACCAGGTGTAATCTACCTAATAAAGCTCAGCATACCTACTCAACTCTATCAACGCGTTTATCTCGAACCATCTTGTCTACTAAAAATCCATATACATATACAGGACTTGATACGAGCATACAACGGCACACACAACGGCACACACACACAGAGATGAAACTCACAGCTTTTTCCCGTTGCCCCAGTTCAACATGGAAACCACGACGCGAAAGTGATAGAGGGTTCTCCGTCTTCTTCAATTTGTTCCATTAAAAGTTGCACAACATAAGAAATTAAACTGAATCAAAAACCCAATATACAGACGTAGAAAATAGATGTAGAAGACAAGGAAGTACCTGAGAGTGAGATCGGAGGTAAGACGAAACGGTGGAATTTGTGAACAAAGACGCCATTTTTGAATTTTGATTCTTCCTTCACCTGAAGGGTGAGCCGTGAGCGTGCAAGTGGGCCAAATTGGATTTTTGTGGAGTTTGCCCCCAAATCTTCGACGGTCCAGTGAGGCTACGATTGGTAGTTCATTGTTAATGGAATGAAACGTACTTATTCATAGAATGAAATGTGACGTAATATTGTTTTATTGTTTAGGAGGAAGATTTGTAATAAAATGAATGGAATAGGATGAAAATGAAGGATTTTTTATTATATCTTATTCTATCAATAAAAATGAGTTATCTCATATTTGAAGAATTTATGATGAAATTTAAGACTATATTTGGTTAAACGTAAGATTTTTAATAGAATAAACTAGAATAAAATGGTTTATAATAGAATGGAACGTAAATGAATGTAATATTAGAAATTATTATTTGGGAAAGATAAAAGGGTTCATAATATAACTAGTTTTGAACCCCGTGCTTTGCATGGGTTGTTACAAAGTAAATAATAAAATTTAACTACAGAATTGAAAGGCAAACACAAGTACAAAATCTACATATTGCATGTCATAAAAATAAGATTATGCTAAAATAGGAATCTTACAAACAAAATGAGTCCCAAAACATGAGAGCTATATTTATACAAGTACAAAAGATAAATAGTTTACTATTCAAGTACAAAATACTTGCAGGCTCCAAAAATAGATAGATAGTTTACTAAACAAAAAGTAGCTGACAAAAGATTGGTCATTCTTGAACATTTCATAGTTAAGTTAACTTTTCTCTTTTGATTTTGGTGGTCAACTTAGT
>JANQBM010000007.1:23923136-23934077 GCA_025594535.1 Erythroxylum domingense | reverse complement strand
TAATAATAATAATAATAATAATAATAATAATAATAATAATAATAATAATAATAATAATAATAATAATAATAAATGATTATTGTACTCTTGATAGAAATAATAAGATATATCGTCTTGTCGCTTGTTATTAGGATTGAGGGTATAATTAGTATTATAAAAAATTTTGAGAATATATTAGATAGTACATATTTATCAGTTTACATTTTATCCTAAATCACTTAACTCAGAGGTAACTTATTTTTACTGTTTAGGATGAAATATAATGTAATGTGAAACCCTCCCTTTATATCCTATTCCATTCTATTATATTACAAACCCTCCTCCCAAACGATGGAATAATATTACATTACATTTCATTTCATTACTAACCCCCTATCAAACATAGCCTTAAATGATAAATATGTACTACCTGATACCCTCAATAATTTTTTATAATACCAATTACACCCTCAACCTTAACAAAACAAGTAGCAAGACAATACATTTCATTATTTGTGTTGGGTAGAATAGACATTTATTATTGTTATACATACATTATATTTCATTTTATCCATTTTCCAAACAACATTTCACTATATCACATTATTAATCCTTCTATCTCTTCCAAACAACAATTTTCTAATATTATATCCATTTACATTTCATTCCATTATAAATCATTCCATTCCACTAAAAACATTACGTCCAACCAAATATAACTTGAATCTAAATCTACCTCTGGTTAGGGGCCCTCCGCCCTCCTTTGCAAATGTGGAATTATAAAGGTTTTGCATTCCAAGTGATATAAGTTTATTATCTTTGTTAATCACGAGTCAGACTACCCGCGACCGTTAAAACCTAAGCGAGAGGGGCTTTGCTATTCTAACATGCTCTTTTCGTAGAGTGACTGATTAATAGTGAGAAGTGGACATATATCTAAAGAGAAATAATTACTTTCAAGTGAAAGATAATACTACTAAACTTTTGATTTTATAAAATACTTAAAATTATTTTGAATAATTTTTAATAATGGCAAATTAAAATTGATACAAAACATATATGACATAAATCATTTGCATAAAGGTTTGATGAAGCTATGTAACTTGTTAAGCCAGCATCATTGTACTTTGACGGTAACCCTATTTAATTGTCGATAATCAACACATAAGCGGAGGGTCCCATCCTTCTTCTTGACAAACAATACTGATACTCCCTACGGTGATTGACTTGGTCTGATGAAGCCCTTGTCCAATAACTATTGCAACTGAACCTTCAGCTTTTTCAATTTTGCTGGTGTCATATGATACGGTGGTATAGATATTGGTGTTGGTTTCGGGTCATGAAAATATTGCTTATGACTAATTGTAAAGCCCACAAAATAAAACAAAACCCAACAATCGAGCCCATAAAACCATTAAATAAAGGAGTAAAAAGAGAAGTCATTAGTTGGAATTGAACACACCAATGAAGCCTTCTTCTTCATTTTTCTCTTAGCTATTTCTAGGTGGTACATGTCTTAATGTACCATTTTTTCTATTGCATGTGACACTTCTCTTATGCATTCTCTTATTTTAGTTGTTTTGCAGCAAATTGTAAAGAAATTGTGGAGGTTAACCACTTAACACATTGGTAAAATTCCAACATCAAGTCTTTTTGTGATTTTTGATCACCTTACATTAGTTTATAGTTGGATTGGATGTTGTGGTTGTTTGAGACAAATAAAAGTCATGGAAAGAGAATAAAAAATGGAGAAAAAGTGGTTGAAAAATGAGAAAAGAAGACGAGATAGGAGAAGAGGAGAAGATGAAGAAGATGTCATTTTTGGAAAATTTAAGTTGCATTAAGGAGCAAAATAGGAAATGCAAATAGTGAAGAGTACAATTGAAATTTATTTCCAAGAAGGATATTTTGGTATTAATTGAAATAAATGAGGTTAAAATAGGACTTTTAATTAAATAAGGATATTTTAATAATTATAGTGGTTAGGTTAGTAAGGATATTATTTTAATAATTAAGAATAAAGTTAAAAGGGGAATAATGTTGGATTATTAAGGGTAATTGGGTTAGAAATTTTCTTAAATTAGTGTAATAGAATTTTGTAATTTCTAGATTCGAAAAGTGAATTAAGAAGTAAATTAAACTAGTAATTAGTTAAGTTCGAAATTGAGGTAAGAATAACCTTAGATTGTACTATTAGAACAATGTACCATTTTGCTATTAATAAATTATTTACAGTGACTCTTATTTTGATTAGCAATTAATTAAATTAAAGATTAATAATTACATATATGAATTATATATATTTATTTCGAAAATAATTAATGAAGTACAAGGTGTTTAAACTTATATTTTGTTACGTTTTGTAAGGTGTATTACTTGTTAATTCCACAAAAAACGTGTTAATTAAATTGAGACTAGCTGATAAGATGTTGTGAATAATTGTTGTAAATCGAGAATTTGTGGCTTACCTAGGATAGGTTACATTTGATGGTTATAGATTGATGGGTTGTTTAGAGATGAGCCAGCGATGGCTAGTTATCTGTCTGTGGAGCAGGTACTGGGACATCTTAAGTCCCAGGGATGTCCTGTTATAATAATTAGGTATCAAAATAGTATCTGGATATCTTGAGGCTTGGGAATATTCTATACCAATAGCTAGGTACTAGAGTAGTACTAAAATTTTTATCTTTATTTCTTTCTTAGATCTTATTTTACATCTTTTTTGTTTATTAAAAGTGTATTTTTATAAGAAAGTACAACATTATCTCTAGTGGACAATAAATGAATAATGAAAATTTTAAAATACAAATTGTTGGATAATTTTGTCCTTTCTCATTATTTGGACAACTATTAATTATAGTTTTTGGCTTTTTAATAATTTATAAGTTAAGTTATGTAATTTGATCCAGATAAGGGTAATAAAGTGGCCTAATAAATGATCTAATTAATAGGTCGAAGTCTGGGAGATAAATAGATCCCGATTAGTGTGGACCGGACTCATATCAGGCTTGTGATGGAGAAGCCTGATATGGAAGCTATATATAAAGGTTAAGGTCTCCTACAGTTGCTCATATCATTCGTAAGCATACGGATCCTCTTAACCGTTAAGAGTGCTTACGTATTCAGAAAACTGTAGAAAGGCGTTAATCACGTGTCGATGAATAATTGTTGTGAAGGTCCCAGGAGTTTAGAGCTTATTTTGTCCACAAAAATCGGTTTGGAAGTTGAGATGGAACTGAAATCAGGTATTCCACATTTCCTTCATTTTTAACCCTTTCATGAACTATCCGGGACACGTAATAAAGTCTATGTTACATGTTACATATGGTATCAGAGCGATTATATGATCGGGTTGCCGAAAACAAAGATTTTTCGATTTTCATTTATTATTGTTTTCATCAGTTTTGATTCGTTTTTCGATTTTTTTACGTATATGATTACGTGAAAGTGGTATACATAAGGCTAGCTATGAAAAAGGAGTTGAAAATGGGTGAAAGGTCTTGGGTCACAGAAAATTGCCCTCCACATCAGAAGGTGATTGCACTGTCAGGCACATGCACCACATACACCCAATGGTGCTACAGTAACTGCGAGAATGCGGTTCGGATGGTGCGTGCAACGTGGCTCTATGGGGTGACGGACGTTGCATGCACCCTATTCTCCCACGAGCGCATGATGGCTGGCACGTGTGTCGTACACACCTGCCATCTATCCTGATACGTGAACGGCAACGATCAAGACATGTGTTAGCACGTGCACCACATACGCCGTACAGTGAACGCGTGTGTGCGCGTGGGGGGCATTACTTAAATGATCTATTCACTCAAAGGTGGTAGTGTCATGAGAGTTGATGATTTATACTCTGATCGATTTCATGTAGGGGTCTAATTGCATATATTATGTATTTAGCTCAAAAGTATTTCATAATATGTGTGATCGAATTCTCGGTAGAGATACTGTTTTAATGCATTAAGTATCTCTGTTATCCTGCATCTATACTAATCTTTACATTATCTTTTCTATTTTACAATCACCTTTTCTGTAAACAACAATTCTGTCATGATTAAGACCTTAACTGGTTTCAATTTCAAGAAGTAGAAGAAGGTTGTTGAGTTTGCCCTAAAGATGGTTGACTTCAACATGACTATGCATATCAAGAGGCCTTCTCCACTTACTGATATCAGCTCAGAAGCTGATAAAGCAGCTATGGGAATCTGGGAGCGGTTAAATAGGATGTGTTATTTGACCATCAAGAAATCGATCCCAGATTATCTGCTCAATGAATTACCGGATACGGTTATGGCGAAGGAGTTCATGGATAACATTTCCCAGAGGTACAAGGTGTCTTCTCATGCGGAGCAGAGCACCTTGATTAAAGAGTTGTTCTCCATAAGGTATATAGGAGAAGGAGGCATTAGAGAGTATATTATTAGGATGGTTCACCTTCAAAGCAAGCTAAAGGCACTAGATATACCTATTTCTGAAACACTCATAGTGCATCAGGCACTAAATACTCTCCCTTGAGAGTTTGAGATGTTATTTACCTCGTACATCTCTCAGGATGAGAATTGGAACATGAATGCCTTGACTTCTAGGTGTGATGCGGATGAGGAAAAGAATAAGAATTCTCCTCATACATCCCTGTTTGCAACTGCCAAGAGTAAGGGAAAGGCTAAACCCCAACAGTCTAAGGGTAAGGGTAAGAAACGTAAACCCTCTCCACAGATTCATATTAGACAGTCTAGCATTGTTAAGGGCCCACATGGCATAAAAAGAAGGGACATAGAAAAGTCGATTGCCTGAAGTACAAACTGTGGAAGGTTAAGAAAGAACTGTCAGGTAACTCCTCGGCCTATATGATTCACGAATCTAACGTAGCTATAACCACATTAAGTTCTTGGTGGTTAGATAGTGGAGCTTCTAATCATGTTGCTTCCACAATGCAGGGTTCACATCTAAGAGAAGGTCGACTAAACAAGAGGAGAAGTTGATAGTCGGCAATAATGAAGAGGTGGATGTTTTGTTTATAGGAGAAGTAAGTTTAAACCTCGATACAAGGTTTGTATTAGTTTTACAAGACATGTTTTATATACCATCTTTTAGATACTTGATCTCTGTATCAGTTTTGGATAAAAAGGGCTATCCTTTTGTATTTGATACTTTGGTTGTAAATATTTCTATCAATACAAGATATATCAGAACTGCCTTCTTATCCTACCGATTATATAGAATGTCTCTTACTCCTGGTGAAATATATGTCTCTTCTTATGTTGTTGAACATGTTACTCGAAAGAGAGCCTTCATAAAGGAAACATCGTACATGTTGTGAAATAAACGTCTTGGCCACATTTCCAAGGAGAGGGTTAGGAGAATGATAAAGGATAACATTCTCCTAACTTTGGACTTTAGCGATCTGGAAACATGTATTGATTATTGTTGGGGTAAGTTAACCAAAATAAAGAAAAAGGGGTCAACTTGTGCTTCTGGTTTATTGGACCTCATACATATAGACGTTAGTGGTTCCTATACAATCACGTTATGCAATAGTAGATATTTTCTGATGTTTATAGATGATTATTCCTGCTATGGCTATGTGTTCTTGCTTAAGGAAAAGTCTGAAGTTCTTGATAAGTTTAAGATCTTTAAGAATGAGGTTGAAAACTAATTGGAAAAATTAATAAAGATAATCAGATCTGATAGGGGAGGGGAATACTATGGCAGACATGGAGTTGTAGGATAAGAAAAGGGTCCATTTGTTAGGTATTTGGAATCAGTTGGAATAGTGACTCAGTTCACTATGCCAGGTAGTCCTGACCCAAATGGTGTGGCTGAAAGGTGCAATCACACCCTAAAGGACATGATGAGGTCAATGTAGAGCAAGACTAACATATCTGAATACCTTTGAGGTGACGCTATCAAGACGAAATTTTATATCTTGAATAGAGTCCCAATTAAGTTAGTACCAAAGATGCATTTTGAATTCTGGGTTGGAAGGAAGCCAATCCTTGCACACATTCGTGTGTGGGGCTGCCCTGTTGAGGTAAGGTTATATAATCCTTATAAGGGCAAATTGCAACCTCGTTTCACTCATTGCTATTTGGTAGGTTATCTTGACCACTTTAAGGGCTACAGATTTTTCTGTAGAGAAGGAGGGGCCAGAATAGTGGAATCGCAAAAGACTAAGCTTTTGGAATATGATGTCCATGATGAAGGTCATGTGGATAGCAGGACGGATACTACCATAATTACGTATCCGCCTCTCATACAGTCAGGTCGGGTGGATGAAGGTCCAAGTACCATACCAATGCAGGCACAGGGACCTATACCTATTTAGGAAAAGGTTTCTGAGGTACAAGAACCTATACAGTTACGCAGATCCACCAGAGAAAGGTGACCTGCTACCTCATCAGATTACATTGTCTATTTGGGTGAGCAAGACTATGACATAAGACTTATTGAGGATCCAATTACTTTTACAGAAGTCGTTTCTGGACCCATACCGACTTGTGGTGGGAAGCAATGAAGAATAAGATGCAATCTATGAGATATAATAATGTATGGGAGCTTGTTGATTTACCTCAACATTGCAGGCCTGTCAATTGCAAGTGGCTATTTAACCAAGAAGGACACACATGGTCAAGTTGAATAGTTTAAGGCGTGTTTAGTTGCCAGGGGATTCACTCAGAGAGAAGGAGTTGAATTCAATATTACCTTCTCTCCTCTATCCTGGAAAGATACATTTAGCGTGATTATTGCAATAGTAGCTCATTATAACATGGAGCTACATTAGATGGACGTTAAAACCACTTTATTTAATGATGGACTTTATAAAGAGGTCTATATGGAGCAACCTAAAGGATTTTAGGATCATGATGCAACTAGCAAAGTTTGTAAGTTGACTAAATCAATATAAGGTTTGAAACATGTTTCCAGATAAAGGTACCTAAAGTTTGATGAGGTTTTGACCTAATTCAGCTTTGTGAAAAATAAAGTTAAAATATGCTTATATTATAAGGTCAGGGGGAGCAAAGTTATCTTCCTATTACTGTATGTGGATGATATCTTGCTTACAATCAAATGATTTGACCATGTTGCATGAGGTAAAGCAACTTTGGCCAAATACTTTAACATGAAGGATTTAGGTGAAGCATCTTTTGTCTTTGGTATACATATTCACCGGGACAGATATCAACACTCATTGAGCCTCTCACAAAAAGCATACATTGAGCGAGTACTACAAAAGTTTAATATAGCTTAATGTAAACCTATTGTAGCACCTATCTCTCATGGCGTGAGATTATCTTTGACACAATGTCCAAAGAATGAAGTTGAGAGAGAGGCTATGAGGAATGTCTCGTACTCTAGTTTAGTTGGTAGCCTGATGTATGCCCAGGTGTGCACTAGACCGGACATTGCATTTTCCGTTGGACTGCTTGGTCGATATATGGCTAACCCAGGTGTGGACCATTGGAATGTAATTAAACAAGTGTTGAGATACCTAAAGGGTAACAAGGATTATACGTTGATATACATAAAAGTCAACGATTTAAACCTCACAGGATATACAGACTCTAATTTTGCTATGTGTCCGGATGATCGCAAATTCACTTCAGGGTACATTTTTATATTGGTAGATGGTGTAGTATCGTGGAAGAGTGTCAAACAGATACTGATAACTTCCTCAACCATGCATGCAGAGTTTGTTGCACGTTATGAAGCTGCTACACAGGCGGTTCGACTCAAAAACTTGATTTCTGAGTTGTCTGTGGTAGATTCAATAGCTAGACACATTTGATTATATTGTGATATTCTTGCTGCAATGTTGTTCAGTAACAATATCACAGGGTCTAAGCATTTAAAGATCAAATACTTGACCATAAAGGAGTTGATTCATAAAGGTGACGTCGAAGTGGAGCATAACAAGACTGAGGAGATGTTAGCTAATCCATTGAATGAAAGACTTCTCCCACTAGTGTTTGTTAAATATGTATCCGGTATAGGCATATTGAGGTTCTTAGACAGCAGTAGTTAGGGATCATTGTATTTGCTCCTATAATGTTTGTACATTTTAATGTATTATAACATTATGGTTATTTATTAATATAGATCATCATTTTTTTATCCTCAGTAATAATTGTTTTTGTGTATAGTCATAATACATATGAAAGTCTTAAGACTTGTGTAGATCTTAAGCATTTTAAAGGTCATTGGGCATATATAAAGATTAACCTTGAGCTTATATCATTTAAACACATACAATTTAATACAGATATCTATAAGTTTGATATGACATAGGGAGATATAAGGTATAATCCCATAAAGATTCTTTAATGCAATTTAGCATTCAGTTGGAGAACATAAAAGTTTTCTCTAATGCTGTTTAGCATTTAGTAAGAGAAAATAGGATTTCTCTGCTGCAGTTTAACATATGCAGTTTAGCATAAAGTTGGAGAAATCGAGACCTACAAACAAAAATGATACATATTAGATCATATAGGTATCATCCTAATTTTCCACACACCATTTTCTCATTCATGTTAGTAAGATATTAGATATATGTGATTATATTGGACCTATGTCACACATGACACATGTGTTTGATATTTTTCGGTATCGTAAGCCTTGCAGGAGGGAATGTTGGAATTTCATTACCTTTGGATCAAATGTTTTTAATTTTTAAATCTGGTACCAATATAGCAGCATGACTTAACCAAGTTTTCAAACTAATTTTTAAACTTGAGCAGAAACCGCAATTAATAATTGTCCAAGGGGGAGAATGTGGGACAATTTTGTCCTTTCCTATTATTTGGACAACTATTAATTGTAACTTTTGGCTTTTTAATAATATATCAGTTAAATTACGTAATTTGATCTAGATAAGAGTAATAAAGTAGCTCAATAAATGATCTAAATCAATGGGTCGAAATTCGGGAGGAAAATATATTCCGATTAGTATGGACTAGACGCACATCGGGCTTGTGATGGGGAAACCCAATATGGAAGCTATATATAAAGGTTAATGTCTCCTATAGTTACTCATATCATTCGTAAGTATACAGATCCTCTGACCTGTTAAAAGCACTTACGTATAGAGAAAACTGTAGAAAGGCATTAACCACATGTCGGTGAATGATTGTCGTAAAGGTCCTGGGAGTTGGAGCTTGTTTTGGCCACAAAAACTGCTTCGAAAGTCGAGATGAAACCGAAATCAGGAATTTCACATTTTCTTCATTTTTAACCATTTCATGAATGATCTAGAACAAGTAATAAAGTCTATGCTACGTCTTACACAAACTTCAAATAAATTTTTTTCTTCTTTTTTCAACTTTCTAGCTTTATCTTCATCCAATTTTTTATCTCCTGCATCTCCTTTTCATCAACTAGACCGATTGTTTAACAGTCCTCTAGCATATTATTTGTATAATGTGTAAATAAGATTTTCATTAGCTTCATCTTGTTGTCCAAATTAAATATTTAGAAAGTTTTTAATATCTAGATCAAGAATTTTTTAAATTATGAATTTGTTTTTTCTTAAATTATAACCACATATTTTCAATTGATTAACTGATGTTTCTATCTAGATAAAAAATCTTTAAAATGCATTAAGTTATATACATTTTTGTGAAAGACTTACCCTAACATTAGAAGAATAAAAAAAAAAAAGCTATCTCCATCACCTCATGTATCAAAGTTGTAATCAACTAAAATATAGTTTTTTCTCAAATTTTTCATATTCAAATTAATATTAGATTTAATCGATAGTTTAAATTAAATCTATTTTACAGATATTTAAAGATGTTTCATAAAAACATATCTCACTTCTAAAATAAATTTAATCAATCTTAATTATAGGCACCAACTAGATTTCTTTTTATTTAAACATATAGAGGAATTAGTCACACATCATCTATACACAAACACATATAAATAATAAAATAAAAGACATCAAAGTAGAAAGAGTTTATAGATGAAATCTTTGTATGTCATTTAGCTCTGATTTGCTGGGATGATATATAATTTTTTCTCTATTAAAAATGGATGTCAAGCTTGTCATAACAGAGTTGTTTCTCTCCCAAAGACTAACCATAAGCTTTTGATTTTGTTGCCTTTTATATGTTTTGTCTGTCGTGAATACAATCTAGAACATGACCATGTATCTTTTTTTTTTCTTTTTTGAGAGGGACATACCCATATCTTAGGTAAATATATAAGGTGAGACACAACCACGTCTCATATTGTATATCTCTTTATACTTTTTTTTGTCAGACTAGTACCCCTTGAATCCATATATCTGTTCATTTTTTATCTCCAGATTTTCTAAGATGAGCACAAACTAACATATGGTCATGTTTAACAAGAATTTATGTTTTTGTTCGTAATCTTCTCCAAATTCTTGACATAACTCATCATAAGGTAACATCTTCTCAATGATCTAGAAATATAATATAAACTAATTTAGCCAACACAATTTAAGCATAAAACAAAATAAAATACTAGTAAAATACATAAATGTTTTATATATATCAAATATTTTCAAACTTAACTTTTTGCTTATCTTCAAGAAAATAAATTTCAATCACTCTCATATTAAGAATTTTCCAATTTCAAGAAAGTTCAACAAATAAATTAAAGTAATCAAAAGTACCAACTAGATTGTTCATGAATTATTTATGTTTCTAAATGCTTGCACTAATTCTAATCTAACAATAACACCACCCAGTAGTACGCAACCTTACTCCTAACTAGTAGAGAAGCTTTCATATGATTCACATGAAAAGAAAAATAAAAACAAAAAATAAAAAAAAATAAAAGTCATAATAGTGTAGTAGTAGTAGTAGTAGTAGTAGTAGTAGTAGTAATAGTAGTAGTAGTAGTCGTAGTAGTAGTAGTAGTAGTCGTAGTAGTAGTCGTAGTAGTAGTAGTGGTAGTGGTTGTGGTTGTGATAGTAGTAGTGGTAGTAGT
>JANQBM010000007.1:23888272-23917205 GCA_025594535.1 Erythroxylum domingense | reverse complement strand
AGATCAGATCAGAGCAGAACTACAAGTGTTGGTTTCAGTTGAAGTAAGGCCGCCAAAGCCAAACGTTACATGTGTCCTCTTGCTCCATCCTCCACCGACTGACTTACTGGCTAGTTGCTAATTTATGCCGACTCATCAACTTGGGTTCTTATTCTTGAGAATAGAATGAATAACTATGTCCCCGATTTCCTAATGGATGACAACGATGATGATCATCATCCAGTTCCCGCAACCCGCCTTAGAAAATGTTTCACGTATGTAATTCATTTCTCTCTTCCTTACTCTCCACTTAGCATGCATATACACAAATAAAACTCTTTCATTTCACAGGCCTGACCAAGATGTCATGGAGTTACTTTGGCAAAATGGCCCCGTGGTGATGCAGTCACAAACAAGAACATCCCTCAAAAAATTCGACATCTCATCGCCGAGAGAGATCCAAGAACAACATCAACTTTTCATGCAGGATGGCCAGATGCTCTCTTGGCTTCATTATCCTCTCAACCACGACACTAACTTCGATCAGGATTTCTGCGCCGATCTCCTCTATCCTTCCACTGCTTGCGTTACGTCCTCCACCACCACCGCCACCCATCCAATCCGTACGGTTCAGAATACGGTGTCTTCTCCGGCGTCGCGACAGTCGATTCATCCGAGTAGGAGGCCGGAGGCGGTGCAGAATTTCGCGCACTTCTCCAAACACATAGCGAGAGACGCGGTTTCCGGTTCTGGAACGTCCAATTTCGAAACCCCCGTCGTCAGGGAATCCACGGTCGTGGACTCCAACGACACTCCCGTCGAGGCGTCCATCTCCAGAACGTCGGAGATCGGTGTTGCGAGGAGTACCGCTGGGGCGACGAGCATAGCTCCGTTGGTTGTCACATCTGCCGGAGGCAATACGGAGATTACGACGACGTGCGAGATAACGGTGACGTCATCTTCTGGTTGTTCCAACATCAGCGCAGAGCCGCCTCCGTCGGTGAAAGCACCGGCGGAGGATCGGAAACGGAAGGGAAAGGACGAGGATACGGAGTATCACAGTGAGGTGAGTTACGGGTCTCATGGGTGTCTTAAGTTAAGCAGGCATATTAATTTAATAATTTTAATTAAGCCTTATTTAAAAAAAGAAACATATGTGTAATAAAATTTATATTCCACTGTTCAGCTGTGGGGTCAAGGGTGGGCTAACGTACGTGGTTAACCTGTCTACATTTCTAAGAATAAGGGAAATGAATGTGGGTGGTCATAGGGCTACGGTTAGTTTCATGTGTACGTACACGGGATATCTTCCATGGATGGATGGATGGGTCTGCTGGGTTCCAGAGAGTTATCATTAAAGATTGTATGTTGCTTGGGGTCACTACGTACTGATTGACGCGTCACGGAACTTGTTTCCTCACATTGCGCCATAACCTGTCTGTCTACTTGCTTCTTGGATTTTCATATGCCCCCTTAACATTCTTTTTCTACTCGTCATCTCCATGACCATGAATAATTCTTCACTTTACTGTTTTTTTTCCCTTTTCTTTCACCTTGTTATTATGTTGATACTCACTGTAATAGCCTTCTATTTGCTGCATGACGAAAACAAGTTCATTCTGGAGTATATAGTAGGTTGTAAAGTGTGTGTTTTTTGACTCTTTTCACTTCTCTTCCGTAGTCCCATGAGACGTGTGATTGTCCTCTGCCTATTGTCTGATCTAAAGAGGCTAAGGTATCTGGTGAACTGGTCGTTAGTTTTACTACAGTTGTACTACTACAGATGGTGGTCCCACTTTATTGTTTCCGGTGAACTGGTCGTTAGTTTTAATATAGTTGTCCTACTACAGATGCTGGTTTCTTAAGATAGCATAAACAAAGTCAGTGTCTAGTAGTGCTGCTATCTTTTTCCTCCTGTATATAGGAAGGTTTTGTTCGGGGAGGAGATAGGTGAACTTATGACCTCTTACCAGTGATTGATAGCATTTAAGAAATAGAATTAAGAGGAATGAAATAATTTATAATAAAATAAATTGTGAATGGGTATAATGTTAAAAAATTATTGTTTGGAATAAATAATAATACAGTAAAATATTATTTAGATAAAGAGTTTGTAACTTAATACAGTGTAAAGTTATTTATTATTTTATTTTCTATTCTAAATTTTTTAAATATTTTTATTTAAAGTAAAATGTAATGTAATATAAATTTTTTTTCTGAATCGTTTTATTTTATTTTTCTATAAAATTTTGTAACAAACGATAATATAATATTACATTTTCATGTTTGTTAGGAAATTCTGTCTTTCTCATCTACATTGTCATTCATCATGTTCTGACCAGGTACGTCTAATTACGTTTTGTTTTGTTTTCTCCTTATTAGGATGCTGAGTCTGAATCTGCTGATGTTAAGAAACAAGCTCGTGGATCAAAATCTTCGAAGAGGTCTCGTGCTGCAGAAGTTCACAACCTCTCCGAAAGGGTTCGTACATTTTCACAGTTGAAAGTGATTTTCATGGTTAGGTGTTGGCTTCAGTCTAGATGTTATTCATATACGGTGTGGTATTTCGTTATTGCAGAGACGCCGGGATCGAATAAATGAAAAGATGAGAGCTTTGCAAGAACTTATACCTCGCTGCAACAAGGTTATCTTCAAACTCTTCTTCCCTGATTCCCATAAGCATTGGGTACCTTTGTTTTGCCTCATATGAACTTTTTCTTTCCTTGCCTTTCAATTTCAGACAGACAAGGCTTCTATGTTGGACGAGGCAATTGAGTACCTGAAATCACTTCAGATGCAAGTTCAGGTACTTTATTTTTATATTCTCAATTTTGTAATTCTCTAGATACTTGCTGCTTTTTAAATTGAAATTTGCTGGAAACAAGTTCGACAGCAGCAGAGGGTTGACTGTGGAAACCAAGTTCTAGTCTTCATACTTGCTAGACATGTTTTATATTCGAAAGGTCTTATAGCTGATGAGTTTAGGCTGCATGTCAGGAATGCCCCATATATCTCCATTCACGTAATGCATCACAAAATATCTATGTTACTCAAATATCTCATGAAATTCTTTCTGCAAGGCTACTCACTGAACTGAATACAAGGGAATTTCACTATACTAAATGCAAGTCAATATCTATTACTTGACCGCATAAACTTGCAACATGAGGTATTGTGCCTACTTGGGTTGAAGTCTGTCTAATTCAATATGAATCAGCTAGGTTTTACAGTTTAGTGGTTTTGTATTAACATTATTAATTGAACTGCTTGATTTTGGGTTCAACATCTACTCTCTCATGCATAGGATGAGGTAGGGGCTCTCTTGACTCATAGGTGGGACATGCGAGTTGGGTTTTTACAGTTAGCTTGAGGTCTTCTGTTTGTCTGCTAGAGGCTTATGAAGCAGCGTAAAAGTGTTCAAAGAAAAATAAACCCTAATTATATTTAGAGAAAGTCTGCAATTTGATTCAAAATAAAACTTCCTAACAAAATAACATCGTTTGCCTTATATAGGCAGATGGAAAATAACAAAACATGGAAATAATAAAATAGTCCTCAAATAATTAAAATAGCAGTTTGACCCTCTAATTTTATCGTGGGCCGCAATCGGAAATCGTGCGCATAAGTTATGAGACTTTGCGCAATCTGCTGCAAATTTTGTCGCGGTCAACGTTTTCTAAAAAAATCCAGCACTATCTGCTCCGCATCAGGTTATGACTCGAAATATCTCAGCATCTTCATCCTTCTCACTGCAATCTGTTTGTTATTGATGTAATACTTCAATGAAATGCAAAATTTTTAAAGGAATTAAGAAACTTGGTTAAGTGGAAATTTAGGCGATTATCATGCATAAGCGTCGGGGAACCAACACAAGCATATTCTCACACTTCCCTAAAGTTTTTAGTTTCTGAGTATAGGCGCTCGTACATCTGTTGTGGTAATCGTTCTGACATTGATGCAACATATAATGAAAGGATAATTGTATTTCATGCACAATGGCCTTTCAGATTGATTACGAATATCTTTTGGCATTTTTTAATGTTCTTTTTATTCAATCCTGTGGATGTTGTTGTGTTTAATTGTTGACCAGTGCGTCATCTAAAGAAACTTTAGTGTAATTGATTATTGCAGATGATGTCCATGGGTTGCAGCATGGTCCCAATGATGTTTCCCGGTGTGCAGCAATATACGCCACCAATGGGCATGGGAATGGGAATGGGGATGGGCATGGAACTTGGTGTAAACCGGCAAATGATGTCGTTTCCAAATGTTTTTCCTGGTACGCCGTTACCAAATCCATCTACAGCAGCACATATGGGTCCAAGGTTCCCAATACCAACCTTTCATATGCCACATGTTCCTCATGATCTAGCCAGAACACAAACAGCCAACCAGCCGGATTCCATGCTAAGCTCGCTCTCTGGCCAAATTGAAAACCAGCCACGAATGTCCAACTTCGCTGATCCTTATCAGCAGTACTTTGGTCTCCACCCAATGCAGTTGCAAGTTCCTCAGGTTTGTGCTAGAGCTATCACTTTTGAAAGAAACTTTCCCTACCACCCATTCACTAAGACTTGCCAGTTTTCATATTGATGTCCCTGTTCTGGAATTGCTCAGTCAATCCACAACCCATTCAATCATTTGTGACTTGCGATTTATTACTTACTCATTCTCAACTTATCGGAAGCCACTCATAATTTCATTTGTGGAAGCTTCATCGTTTCCTTTTTAGAAGTTTCGTCAATTTATGTCGACTGCATGTATTTGCAGAACCAAGCAGTGACCCAGCCAGATGCCGACAAACCAACTCCCAGTTAAGGAACTGAGAATATGGACAATAATCAGTCAGGTAGGCTGTCCTTCTCTGATTGACTCCCTGATAATGGATGGAGTTTGGGTACAGAAATTATGAAGATAGTTGGATAAATGAAATAAAAACATTCTAGCTGGTGACACAGAAAGTCCTGTATTTGGCTTAGGTAATTAAGTTGATTTTGATGGTTTAGTGGATCGGGGAGGATCAGGGAGAGGATAAGAAATGGAAGGCGTCGAATATTCTTTCAACTTATGGTATAACAGTAATTTGATGGGTAGGAAAAGTAGCTCTGGTGGGTTCTTCACCACTGGATTTTATTCTCAAATTTTGAAATAGGAGTAGCAAATGGAAAAGACGAAATGATGCTGCAATACAAGCTTGTCTCTTCTTATCCAAACCTTTACATTCAAGTATCTGCACTTATTTTGGGATTAGGAAACTGCAATTGAAAAATGGGATTGTCCTGCTACAGATCCGCAGTGAAGTTGCACTGCCAATTGACTTTGTCACAGACTAGTATGTTGCACAGACGTTGTGGAATAGAAAGAATGTAAACTTCCCACTCACTTCTTAAGCAAATGTTACACCAAAACTGTTTCTGTGATTGCTTCAAGGTGTGTGCAGGCCTCTCTTAGAATGTTGACGCAATTTTTTTCTGTCCGGAGATTTGCTTGTGAACTGTCTCTACAATAATTGCCTATCCTGATTAATAATACTTCCTGTGCTTCGCAGGTTAAAATTTTGGGCGGATCTTTGTATGTAGAGGCCCTTGCATGTTGAAGTTTTGTGGAGTAAGGAGCTTTTGTAGCTAACACGTTAATAACAAAGATGACATGTAATTATTACACCCATCATATATTGTGTTTTTCCTTCCTCTATTTATTTTCTTTATTTAACATGTTATTCAAGGTATGGTTAAAGTGATTTCATCAGAGTAACCTCCTTCCAAGAGAATTAAGAGATATGTGGCCTATATATACATATTATGGCCTCCCACATCGGTTGTTCTTCTGTTTTGCATTTGTACTAGATGTAAGAAGATCAAACCAAACCACTAGTTCCTCAGGATTCTTACTTGGTAGTCAAGCTTTACAGATTTGACTGGACAATTTGTCTTGCAATTAGCTTCAAACTTAGAATAGCATCTTAAGAGAAGTCTTTTTGAGACTACCGCCAAAAGATAAATTTCCAAGGACAAGCCAAGCTAAGGCCATGGAAGATAAACAAATATAATATGTATAAACAAGTACCACTAAGGCTTACCTTACCGGTATTTAAACATGAAGTTTGATTAGGGTCTAAGGCACCGTCTGTTGGGAACCAGCATTAGAGCTCTTCGTATTACAAAATCGAAATTGTCCTTGTAGAATGAGCTTTTTTCCTCTTCGGGTCTTTATAAAAATATATACATAAATACAAATAAAACCATACTTCTTTGAAGACGAGGTTTAGTTTTACAACACGCCTTTTGTGTTTATTTCCAAAGATAAAAGAATATGAAATGAAAATGACCCGTTTTGTGAGTTAAATCAGTTGGGAATGACAAAAGGATAAAACAAATCTGTTGCTTCGTCCAAAATAGTGACAGCACTGGGATTATGCGGATTTCTCAAAATAATGCACACAGATTCTGGATACAAATTACAGCTATCTTCCAATAATTCAGTTTGCAATGACCAATTAAACCCTAAAATTATGCTCCATATTGTAGCTGGAACTCCTCTCTTGCTCGCAGACACGACCAGATGCATGGTAGAGAGGCCCTGGAAGCATCTTGCCTAATCAAATATCAGGTGTTTTCCTTTTCCATTGATTCCGGCTGTGGACCCATGGCTGATAAAATCTGAGAATATGAAGAACTGCTTGATACCATATAGGACAAGATAAATCAAAGTTATTTGGTATATAGCTATGATCATTGTGGTCAACTTCTATTGCTACCAGAAGATACCTTATCAGTAAAGATGCGAAATTCCTCCAGTTCCATAGCTTTATCTAGTTCCTAGCCAAAGCAAACAAACTATTTCAGCATATATGTATCTTTCCCTATCATAGTACAAATTAAGAATACTTACAGTTTCTGGATCCTGAGAGCAATCAATACCGATTATAAGTTTCTGAAGCCTTTCATTCTTCAAAGCATTGCGAATTTCAGTGGATGAAGCTAGCATAAAATATCAATCTTGCATGTGAGAGCATGGTTTCAAAATGTTACAAACACCTTACTAAACTTCAGAGCAATTTCTTAAAACAGGGATCTTAATTTTGACAATTTATTAAAAACTTAAAAGAGATGCACTAAAAGAAAGACTAATCATAGTAGCTCCCTTTGTATTTTAGTTACACTTTCAACATCATAGTAGCTCCCTTTCTATTTTAGTTACACTTTCAACTAAAGCCTCCTATAAAATGTTTGAAAGTTCACAAACGCTAATTGTTGCAGTTAAGCATCCACTGTCAGGGCAGATTGCAACTTAAATGTCCTAAGGAAATTCATAGATACATCAGCAAAGTTGTTTTTCAGGCCAAAAAGGATCCATCTTTCCATAGATCATGTACATGTGCTCCTGTATTTTTAACACTTAGCAGTGCATTTACATGTAGAAAGCAGAAGGAAGTCAGAATTGAAAGAAATGATCAGACTATAACAAAAATCATAGCCTCTAATCTTCCAATCTTCCATTCTCTTGGAAAATAAGTATCTTCCCCAAGGAACTTTCACCTTTTCAATATTTTCATTGTTTGGATCCCTTTTGAGACAAAGATCCACTTGAAAAAGTATAAACCTCCTCCAAAGGAATTTTGACTTTTCCTTCTTTTAAGTTTCCCTTTTCGTTAATAGCTGAAACTTTAAAATGCAGGGAAGAAGGAATTGAATCCTTTCCCTCGATCCTATATATTTCCTTGGACCACACTGTAGAGTGTCATTTTGCTTTCTAGGGACACCTTTTTAAAAAGGAAGAGGTCAACCTATTGAAACATCCAATATGACCCGAAGACTGCAATTAAGTTGAACTCTCATGTCAATTTTAATGAATCATCGTTTCCACCCTCATGCCTATAAATATCTATATTTTTGGTTCAATGTAGAAAAAATTGCAAACAAATAATAAATACCAAATTCCAGACCTGAAACCCAGTATTATGAGTCTGTTAGCATCTTGCTAATAGATATAAACTACAGCATTTCCCAACTTGCTGTAAATAACCAGTACATATAGCTTCACCCTAAGCATGAAGGCTTACCTATGGACTCAAGCTCCAGTTGTTGTAGCACCTCAACTGGTTTGTCAACGATTACTGGCCTTGCCACAGATGGTTTTGGATCAACAGCTAAAAAATTTGGTGGCAAATGATCCAGTCACGAAATTTCCCAGGAAAGATATATTTTAATTGAATCATAAATTTTGAATAGAAGAAACCACATTCTAGAATTTCATTTCAACAGTTGAAGTCCTTGCACCTAAAACTCACCATAACTTTCTGAAATTGAAAACTAAATGTAAGCCCTTTCTTGTACGAGGAGGTAAAATAAGAAAGCATACAGATGCAGTCAAAAGAGATCAACAATGCCTCATTATATTCACCATTTGATCAATTTAAGATTATGACTAAAACTCACAAAGAGCAACTCAAGAATGATAAGCATAAGCAGTAATTTCGCAAATAGGAACCTGTACTTAATTATTGGATTCTTACTTGGCTTTTCCCCAGCACTTACTGCCTTGGAACAGGGGATTTCTGCATGATTCAGCAGAGCACAAATTAGTCCATATTCTTATACTGCAGCACATCTTTAATTATGTGGCATTACCTATATAAAAAATGCTTTGGCACCGTGGTGAGACTTGATAATATCTTGTAAAATGAGGATTGTGTAGGATGTTAAGATAAATAATGTGAGACACAGTTAGTTTGTAACATATATTTGAAATATTCGTTTACCTATGGAGAAGTTGTTTTATTTCTTCTAATTCGTGGACCTGAAACATTTTAAGCCTTCTGTACCACATTCTATAATATGTTTACAAGTGGGCTCTAGATATGTCGATAAGAATCAAAATTTAATTCCAAAGGACATAACTTTATTCCTACAGAATATTATCTTGTTTACAGTCAAAGCCTCCAGCCCTGAAAACTGGAACTTTAACAAGTTGCGCCAAAACCATCTGACGTTATTGAATAATAGCCACAGAAATGCACAACTAGAAATATGCTCAATTCATGCTTACTAAAAAACCAAACAGAAAATCTCCACGACTACTCAGCTCTAATCTCACTCTATCAGAACAACAACTCCAACCCAAGAGTCTACTTCGCATATTTCTCCCTCCAACCGACACCTCCTTTCTGGATCACTACACTCTTCATCATAATTTCATTATTAGCATTGTAATTCTAGTAATGACCATCAATCACAATCTATTCTTCAAAACACTAAGCAAAGATATGTTTGCTATAAATCGAAAAGGATAACGGAAAATAAAGAACGAAGAAATGACCTTTGTGTTTCTTGAAGCAAACCAACGAACAACTGCAAGAAAATAAGCAAGAAGATGAGATAATAAAATAAGTGAAAGGGAAAATAGAGAAGAATAGATTCCAAGAACAAAAAAGGTTATGGTTTATAGTTTCAGAACTTACTAGGGAATAACACAAGAAGGGCACTTGTACTTGGATTGCGCCTCATTGCACACTTGGCATTGTTTAAAGCTCATTCCTTTTGTCTTGCTTTTTGCTCCCTATCCTATGAAATTTGAAACCCTGCAGCTCAAAATCTGCAAAAACCAGAGAGCTCTCCACTTTCGCAATACACCCACTACTTGATAGTAAACACTTGTCGTTCAAGAACGCGATGCTGACCCTGAAGAATGGAGATCAATTCGCTTTCAGCTCTCTGCTCGTGTTTGGGCTTCTGAGCCTTTTGCTGTTTCTGTATAATTTGGGTTCTGCTTCACTTTCTCGTCATCGCAATGCTTGCCAGAACATTCCCTTTTTCTTTTATGTTAATTACAAAAAAATTTAAAATTTACTCTGTTTTATAATTATAATAAAATTTAAAAAGTAACAAATAAATATTCAAACATTCAATTTTTTAATTTTAACTTGATTTTAGTATTTTCTTTAACGTTTATTAATGTAGCTACACAAGACATAAACCCTAAACACATATCACGTCAGATTTAATTAAGCTAACTAATTAACTTTCATTAAATTGTTTAATTAAATTACATCATTTTAGAATCGAAAACTACAAAACATTTAGCTATAATTTTAACAACAAAATAAAACCAGAGATTATGGAATAATTTTAAGTAAATATATTAAAACCATATATTAATAATTGTTATCCAAACTTAGTTTTCCTAATTTGAAATCTTATTTATTAATATTAAAAATTTCACAATTTAGTCTTAAAATTATAAATAAGAACAATAACAATAACAACAACAATAATAATAGCAAAGTCCTAGTAAATTTTTTTGCTGAAATACGAGGTAGTACGCAATCTTACCTTTAATTAATAAAGAAGTTATTTCCAATAGGCCAAAAAATTGAAAACAATTTGAAAAGAAAAAAAATAAATACATAAAAAAAATAATTGCATAAATAAATAAAATTAAAAGTAAAAAGTAAAAATTAAAGATTTAAAATAAAAATAAAAATAAATTCAATATCAAAATAAATACAAAAGTAAATAAATAAACAAAACAAACACGTAATTGAAAAGGAAGAAAAAATACAAAATAAATAAATAAAATTACTACAGGGCAAATACTAGAAACAAAAATATTTAAGATAAATACAAGGCATAAGAAACGAAGAAAAAGGAAGGACAACATTCAAAATGGCCTGTGAAAAAAGGACTACTTTATGAAAAGAAAAAGACCTCTTTGTATATGATCTTTTATCATTATCCTAGTTTGTTAAGGGACTATTTTGTTTCATTTATATTTTTCTTTTGTGGTTTTTAATTTTTGTTTTTAATTTTTCGTTTATGTTTTTTTAACTAGAGAATCAAAAACCTATGTGATTAAGATTTATAATATAAAAACTGAAAAAAGAACATATTTAGTTTTATTATCTGGTTTCTATTTTTTAATTATACACTTATATTAATTATTTTTGATATAATATATATTAACATATTTGTAATTTTACAAGCATCTCTTAGGAATTTTGGGTATTAAATCATTGATTTATAAATGATTTACTTAAAATATGTAATTTATAGTAGAATTCTATTATCATTAAAAATAAAATAGAAGTGGCCTACAATGTCGTTACTACAATTGTTTATTAATAGAAAATAGAAAAGTGTATTTTAGTAATGTGATTTTTGCTATCATGTGACAAATCAATTAAGCTACATGACATACATCAATTGGATTAAATAAAAAGGGAGTGCATGCCTTGTTAGAGATGGAAGATGTTTACCGAGAATCCTACTTTATGTTGATATATTGTGCACGTTACATTATGGAAGAAAAATACAACAATCCTAAAAAAAATATTATTAAGAAATCGAAACTATAGAAATTGATGATCATTATCTCATCCGTTGTCTCACTTCCATCTTGAGGTTAGCATATAGGTTAGGTAGTGGCAATAGTTGTAAAGCCTATTTCCATTCTCTCCTTTGTACAACATCACCAATCCGAGAGTCAAACTACATTATGCATTAACAAAGGATCCATATGAGTTTCTTCAAACAAAAACATACAATATGAGATGTTATAAAGGGAATGTCAAACCTTACCTAATAATAAAAAGAACCATAACAATCACCCATAATACATATTGGTAGGCCTTGTGTTTGGATTTTATATGAGCACCAGCATGAAGATGTCAAGTTTTAATCCAACCAAATTAAGGATGAAGTGACAGTACAAAGCTAAGGAGAAAACTGATTAAGAAACCTCCTATGCGTGCAAAGTAATAAAAATTAGTATTTTGAGAAACCATCTTGAATTATGTAATAGAAATTAGTTCAAGGAATGAAGTATGACTAAGAACACTCACTTGAACATCATCATTAAGTATGATACAAGTCCAACATGAGAAAAATATGACAAACTTGCAGACACTTATTGTCCTATCAAACGTATATTATAATTTGTTAAAGAAAATAACAAAACATCTTTTGTAGATGGTAAATATGCATTGAATATTAACAATTTGTACACTTGCTTTATTGCCTAACCTTGTCATGACTTTTGGCTCTTTTCATAATTACTTTTAAATGAAAGAAAGCAACAGTTGAAAGTGATTGCCCAAACATGAATTTCATGTTGCTTTGCAGATAAAAAGCAATAAATGAATGCCTAACTACGCCAATCTCATTCATCTGCTAAGGTATATATTCTATGCAGTTGGGTTCACAAAGGGAGGGCTCTATAGTTCCCCTTCTAACATGAAGAAAAATGTAAACAAGTACTATAAAAATGCAAAAGTAAAAAAGCAGAGACGCAGAAACTAGAAACACAAATATATAGAAATATAAAAGCCAAAAAACTAGAAAAGTAGAAAAATGTAGGAAAATAGCAAACCAAAAATTTAGAAAAATGATAAACTAGGAAAACTAGAAATGCAAAAAAATTAGACATTGATGGAAAATAAGAAACCAGACAACAAAATACCAGGAAAAATAGAAAAAATAACACAATATAATCATAAAAATATCAAATCAGTTTCGAAAACTCACCTGTTGAAAAGCCCAAGCTTAATTTCGCTTTCTACATGAATATAAACGGGGAAAGTTAGTAAAATTTTCATTTTTTGAGAAGAATAAAAAACCTAATAGTAGTAGTAGTAGTAGTAGTAGTAGTAGTAGTAGTAGTAGTAGTAGTAGTAGTAGTAGTAGTCGTAGTAGTAGTGGTAGTAGTAGTCGTAGTAGTAGTCGTAGTAGTAATAGTAGTAGTAGTAGTAATAGTAGTAGTAGTAGTAGTGGTGGTGGTGGTGGTGGTGGTAGTAGTAGTAGTAGTAGTAGTAGTAGTAGTAGTAGTAAGAGTGGTAGGAGTAAGAGTAGTAGTAGTAGTAGTTGTAGTAGTAGTAGTCGTAGTAGTGGTAGTAGTAGTAGTAGTAGTAGTGGTAGTAGTAGTAGTAGTAGTAGTAGTAGTAGTAGTAGTAGTAGGAGTAGTAGTAAGAGTAGTAGGAGTAGTAGTAGCAGTAGTAGTAGTAGTAGGAATAGGAGTAGCAGTAGGAGTAGCAGGAGTAGTAGTAGTAGTAGTAGTAGTAGTGGTAGTAGGAGTAGTAATAGTAGTAGTAGTAGTAGTACTAGTACTAGTCGTAGTAGTAATAGTAGTAGTAGTGGTGGTGGTAGTAGCAGCAGTAGTAGTAGGAGGAGGAGGAGTAGTAGGAGGAGGAGGAGTAGTAATAGGAGGAGGAGGAGTAGGAGTAGTAGTAGTAGTAGTAGTAGTAGTCGTAGTAGTGGTAGTAGTAGTAGTAGTTGTGGTAGTAGTGGTAGTAGTACTAGTAGTAGTAGTAGTATTAGTAGTGGTATTAGTAGTAGTCGTAGTAGTAGTGGTAATAGTAGTCGTAGTAGTAGTAGTAGTAGTAGTAGTAGTAGGAGTAGGAGTAGTAGTAGCAGTAGTAGTAGTAGTAGGAGTAGCAGTAGCAGTAGGAGTAGAGTAGGAGGAGAAGGAGTAGTAGTAGGAGGAGGAGTAGTAGTAGTAGTCGTAGTAGTAGTAGTAGTAGTAGTGGTGGTAATAGCAGTAGTAGTAACAGTAGGAGTAGTAGTAGTAGTAGTAGGAGTGGGAGTAGTAGTAGTAGTAGTCGTAGTAGTAGTAGTAGTAGTAGTAGTGGTGGTAGTAGCAGTAGTAGTAATAGTAGTAGTAGTAATAGTAGTAGTAGTAGTAGTAGTAGTAGTGGTGGTGGTAGTAGTAGTCGTAATAGTCGTGGTAGTAGTAGTCGTAGTAGTAGTAGTAGTAGTAGTAATAATAGTAGTAGTAGTAGTAGTAGTAGTAGTAATAATAATAATAATAATAAAACTACCAAATCAAGCTAGGTAGGTAAGGCTTAGGCTAAATCTTTAAGAGGTAAATATTGTCTATTTACAAGTTTAGGCGAACTACAAGAGGAAAGAGTTAGAAAAATTCCTTTACGAGGGATCCTTTACAAGGATCTCTTTACGATGTTTATGAGAACAACTGGTGCATTAGATTGTGCATAACCAAAATGCCCAAAAATTGTGAAATTGCACCGCTTGAGAGAAGTGCACAGGCATGCACAGGCAAATGCTGAGCCATGCATCTCTTCTATGTGTCAAATCTTCGTTTTACACTATGCTTTCGTCCAAATTCTTCTCTTTTAAGTCCATGAAGGCAATTATAATCTAAATACATACTTAGAGCATATTAAGTACCAAATATACAAAAAAAAAGTATAGAATATCAAGCAAAATACACCAAATATGGGTGTAAAAATATAATCAATTATGCATCTATCACCATCTTATATAATATAACTTATTTTGTATGATTACATCATACACAATTTAATTTCGTCCAACACAATTCACCAATAAATCAAAAACCAACAATTCAATATATCTTATATAATATAACTCATTTTATATGATTACATTATTTAACTATAAATTAAAGACATATATTCACAGCTATAGCATATTCAACTTCACAACTATAAGTTTACAACTTACTTTATGTAATCTCATAATTCAATTATAAACTAATATATTTTGTTTACTTATACAATTCAATTTATAATGCTTATAATTAGTTTGTTTTTTAAACTAATTTTAATCAATATTGTTACCAAAATCTCAATTCCCAGCTTTGATTTAACGATTTTTCATTCACCAATTTTAATCAACATTCATAATTTCTTATCCAAATTTTCCAATGCATTACTTTTCTTCATAAATTGACAATATCTAAATTATATTAAAATTGAACCAACTCACACAAACAATTCTAAATTTCAAAGTCAAATTTTCCAATCCATTAATTTTCTTCATAAATTTACAATGCCTAAATTATATTGAAATTGAATCAACTCATACAAACAATTATAACTTTCAAACTCAAAATTTTCAACTCACACAAACAATTCCAATTTTCAAACAATTTCAACAATTCTAATTTTCAACAATTCCAAATTTTTGACAATTTCCAACAATTCTAATTTTTAACAATTCCATCCATCACAAAACATACATGTACAACCAAATATGATGCATTGTTATTTAAATTTCTGAGCAAAAATACAACCAAAAAATAAAAAATGCAATTAAATGTCAAGTTAGTTCAGTTCAATTAGGGTTGGGTTAGGTTTAGATATGGATATGAAAAATTGAAAATCTAGATCTGGCAATTCTGGCAATGGTGGCCAGTGATGGACAGTTGGAAGCGATGTTGGAGAGCAATGGTGGTCGCTGGTGGTGTGGTGCAACACAGTAAGGAGAGTGGATGGTGAGGTGTCAAGTGACTATGAGGAAAGTGGAAGGAGTGTGGGTGGACGTGTTGAAGAGGACAGTCGTGGAGATTAAGAGGAGAGTCCTCGTCGGAGAGAGTGGAGAGTTGTTGTCGGAAAGGAGAACCGAGAGAGAGAGTGAGATAGTGAGAGAGAAATGAGAAAGGGAGGTAGAAGCGGAGTGTCGAGGAAGGAGGAGAAATATTTTTGTTAATTTTTTTTTTATTTTTGCAAACAAGTCTTGGATGATATTGTATGAAATTGTTTCGCGGCACAGTACCTTCCAGCTGATAGTAGCCTGTATGCAGCCGATGCTAGCCTGTATGGTACGAAATCAAAAATGTTGAATCCGAGTTTTAGTATACACATGATAAAATAACTTATAAGATTTATATATTTTAATCTAATTTCACTTAATTTTTAATTTCTAATTATATTTAACAAATTTATTTAAATGTAATAAATCTAATTTAACTTAAACAATATAATTTTATCTTATTTAAGTTAAATTTAACTAACAAAAACCTGATCGCTGTATAAAGTCTTTGTTCACTGAAATCACTGAAATTCCATGTTGCCACTCACGGCGAACATCTCTTTTATCAACTCCACCATTGCCACCGCCTTCCACTGCCACCTGTACCACTCTTCCACCAAAGCCATAGCTCCCCCTCTCCACCCACATATCTGATTCTCCCTATGCTCAATAATAAAGTTGAATATTTCGCAAGCTTGGTACCTCCTGCCGTCCGTTTTTTACGAGATCCTCCTTTACTTGTTTTTTATAGTCTTCACCAAAACAGGCTAGGTATTTTGTTTTTGTACCGCCGAGCCACGCGTTAGTCGCGTGCTTGTGTTTTTTTAATTTTTTTTGTTGTATTTTTCCTTATAATTAAAAAAAAGTTTAATATTTCGTCAAAATTAATAATTAATCTTTTCTGCACCTGTCTCGAATATGACTTGACTTAATCAAAAATTAATAAATTTTATTTAATTTAATCAAATAGTAAGTAAATCTAAATTTTAAAAAATTGATTCTAAGCTCAATTTCAAATGATAGTTTTTAAAATAATCACTTTTTACGAGTTATTGGAAGTCAGATCTAAGCTCAGACCACATATTCTAAGAGTCGACGTGCCTAAACCAATCCAATTCATTGTAATGCTCATGCATCACTACTACCATATAATGATAGAATGAGCAACATTAATTAAAATCAAAATTAAAGTTTTGAGCAAGGACAACTTTGGGCATTTTCCAGTAAGTGGATTTGGTTCTCTTTCCAGTTTCAAGGCCACCGAAACCCCATCATCACAGTATAAAACTTGGTGGTTTCAAGTAAAAGAGAAAAACCTTTAAATTCTTGTCATTAGGAAGATTTGTCAGCAACAAAGTTCGATTTTTAACTCTATTCTTTGCTGTGAGGTAAATGGTTTTGTGCGTTAGCACAGACAAAAAGCTTCAATTGGATTTTGAAAAAAAGTTGACAAAAAACAGGAGTTTCATTCACGAAGATTGAAGGCGGAGTTAGAGCTCCTGTAAAGCCCATCATTAACATAAACTTACCATCTTCTTCATCTTTTCTCTCAACTATTCCAACCGGTAAGTGTGTCTAAATGCACTATTTTGTCCTAAATGTGACACTTCTCTTATGTGTTCTCTCGTTGGGTTTGTTTTACAGAAAATTGGAAGAAAGTTGTGGAGGTTAACAACTTCAAAACTCCTTAACACTTTGGTAAATTTTCAGCTGCCATTTTGTCTTTTTTTGTGAATTTTGGTCATCCTAGTTAGTTTGCATGTTGTGATTGTTGAAGACAATAATTAAAGTTGCTTGATAATTGTTTGGATTAGACCGAGTAATGTTGTGTATATTTTTATTATATGTATGTTTTAGTGGGTGGATTAAGTTTTATAATTATTTATTGAGTTATTTGGTTTTAAGCTTACGTTCGGTTATCCTTATTGAATTGGCAGCTTACCTCTTGCCATTTTTGTTTAGGAGATCAAATGATTATTGACAACTCCAATGTACGGGACTGACAAAGTGAAGTTTAGATGGGGCTAGCAGATTAATTGAGTAAAGTTATTTGATTGTTTATATATTTTTTAATGTGATAGTTTGAGTTGTTGTGTTATATAAAATATTTTTATGTTTGACAAACAATTATCTCTTTTGAAACTAAGGAGGAATTTAATGATTAATGGTATGTTTTGGGAACTATTGTGGTTTAGGAATTTTTGGGATCGCCACAGCTCCATGGGACAGTGTTGCAGATAATGGTGGAAAGTGGTGGGGATGCTGGGGTTGATGGAGGAGGTGTACATATAGTTAAGATTTATTATATATAATCAGAATTAAAGTTTTTTAATTTCTGTGAGGCCTTTCAATTCCCATTTTCTGTAATGGGAGCCATATCTTCATGGATATCTTGGGGAAACTTCAAAAGTCGAGCATTATACGTTTGCTTTGGAGCTCAAACTTAAGGTTTGTCAATTTATGAGCATAGTAATTAAAGCCAGTTAAACCCTTCACTATATGCTAATTGGTATTGAGCCCTTACTTAAGCATGACAACAATAGTTTAAGCTTTGACTCCTGAATTCGGGTCTAGCTAAATAATTTTAAGTCTTAGATTGAATTTTGAGTTCAGGAAAAAGTTTGAGCCATTGTCATGCCTAGTCTCAACACTGCCTCTATCCTAAGAACCTCAGAATGAAGTGAATCACTAATCTCCAATCGAACATCTGTGTTTTGATATTGGATTCCATTGATACAATTATTACTAATGTGAAAAAAATACTACACATGTACAAGCAAACAGGCTTGCATAGGCTTACTTATATTCTGCAGGGAAATATAAAGTGAGCCATCCAGAACAGGTGATTATTCTTATGACAACTTCTGCAGGCATTCAGGACATTATATGAACAAGTTGGTATTGAATGGATTTATGCCGTCACCTAAACGAACCTGTAAGAATCGATTTCTAAGAACGCTAGTTTCTAGATATAGAGCAATTCGTTTGAAGCTACTGCTTTTGTTACCAACGACAGAAAATCATCGTATTTACAGATAGGAACACTGGCTGATGCTATTTATGGTGTTCGGGCAATCAAACTGGTAATTACACTGCTCATGCCTCCGCACTCCCTTTCAATGTCTACTATTGGTCTACTGTACTTTCCTTTAGCATAAACCTTTCTCCTGCAATGGCTTTTTATTTCCAGGCTACAGGGAGTTTGTGTGTTTTAGGACATAACAGAAAAGACTGAAAATAAAAAGAAGGTAAGAAAATTTCAGAAGTTTGTGTGTTTTTTACCATTCTGTTATGTCCTAATAAATCAGCAGACTTGCTCAAAAATGGTGGTATGGCAAATTATTAATTTGGACTTGCATTCCCAGACATTGATAGAAAAGTTACCCTTTATGCACTGCATTTGATGTGGTTCACTCAAGTCATCCAAGAAATGCAATCAGCATCAAAGTTTCAGAAGTGTTTTCCTTTCTTTTGCTCAGCCTTTTTTTCTTTTTCAGATTACTAAGAACATAACTTTCAATGCAATGTAAATCTTCTGCACGTAGATCAGAAAAAATGCCGTCTGATAGTTTTGAATTCCTATGCTCCTGAAAGAAAGTGATCATAAGACACCCACATAATGAAGTGCAAATACCGGTACGCTGATAAAATATTAAGATTCGGAAAGATCAAGCCTTTCCTAAAATATTGATACAAGTCAAACAAACATGAAAGCTACAGAATATCAAGCATGGTAGGGTATGTCAGGCCCGCGCTTGTATTCGAGCTTTAATTGAAGGGAAGAAAAGACTAAAGAAAGCCTAACTTTGACAAACTACTCATTTACAAGAAGTATGAAAACATAAAATTATACATCATCATAAATCTGCTGAATCTACAGCAGAAAAAAATCTCTGAGAGTCTCTTTACATCAAACTATGCTTACAGGATGGCCTGCAACTTACAGCTTTGCGAATGCACGCCGCCTATCCATGAAATCCTTCACCGCGACTTTTTCATAACACGCATTAGAGCCGCAAATACTTTGAAAACATTATTAATCTTAGTCCATCTTTTCTGAGCCTTATCAACGGCTGCTGTACTGCGTCCAAAGATGAAGTGATCAACAGCACTTTGTAAATCAGCTGTTGCTTCCAAACCAAGGTTCTGGGATGGAAGATCTGATTCAAAATATCGCAGACTATCCTCGCTACAGAAAGCCTGACTTAGGGAATCAATATCACAGATGAGGGGATTTGAGACTTGGTCCGAGAAGCTCAAAGTTTGATCATATCTAAGATCCATATTTTCGATACCATGCAATGTATAATCATCCATACTACTTGCACCCCCAACAGAATACATGTTAGGAGAAGATGAGCTTGGATGTTGATAATCAAATCCATCGATTCCTGATGATGATAAAATCTTGCCTCCATCAGAATTCTCTTTCAAGGATGTGCTCGAAGTGTAAGAAATATCAGACAATTGTAAGGAGCCATTTGAAAGAGAGGCTTCGTCATCAAGAGACAAGACATCCTCCCAACAATCAAATGCTGTAATTGCTAGCCTTTGAGCTTCAACCTAAAGGCAGAGTTGAACATAAGGAGCCAGAATTAACGAGAAAAAAGATGTATGAAATACAAATAAAGTCAAACGAAAAATTGAGTTTATAAGAAAAGCGTGCCTTCTCAGTTTCAGACAGCTTATCAATAGGAACACAGTCGCATCCCGAAAGTAGTCCTACGACTTGTCCCACAACATTGAAGACCACACCTGTTTTCTGCTGAGAACCAGGAGGACAGTACAAGTATAATTTTTTGTCTATGACACAAGTCCTAGCATGTTCCACAGTAAGTTCCCACATTTTAGCAGACATGCCTGTGCCAAGAATCTGCATTTATCTTAATCAGTCAAGTCACCATACTATAAAAGCATTTGAAATGTATACCTTTTTAAGCAATGGCAGTTGTCCAACCATTCAAGTAAACATAATTTGAGATGAAAAACAAAATATCAACTATAAATGGGATTTTGTAAGTATTAATATCAGAAGAGTAACTTTTGATGCAGTTATCTATATCTTCTAACAAGGTAAACCAATTCCAGAATCACTCATCCAACAGACTAAGCAAATAACCAATCATAATCGTAATATGCATCAAGACCTTAAATGACAAAGCGAGTGTTAAAAGTATATATGCTAGAAATGAAATATTTTAGAAAATTCATACACGGCGCAGTCTTGGAGGATTCAGAAACAGTTGGGTCAGGAAATCCTTCACTGTCTTGATATTCTCCCTTGACAATCGCCTATGGAAAGCTCCATCTTTCCCAATCTTTTCTAATCTCCACACTTCATCAGAAAGTGACGGGGGATGGTGCTTCTTGTATACTGCAGGATAAAAGACAATGGTCACACACTGGAACCACAAAATATTTATTCTCTTTCTCAGGTTTGGTATTCTGATTTCTTCTTTGGATTGACATGGTAAAGGTCAAAAATCAATTAATTCATGGTCTCATAATGACGGAAAACATGAAGTGCAAATTATGTATTAACAAGTTATGGTACGTATAAACAAGTACGCACATTCCCCTCGATGATCCCTGACAACGAAGGACTCAGTCTTGGCCTCTTGTATTCTTGAGCCGTCAAAATTTTCAACAACTTTTGCCCCAATTCTGAACTTGCGGCTCCTTGTCCAGCTTGAATTATCTGTAAACGAAACCTCACCAACTAAACCAATCCCCTCTTTGAGATTCAGAAGCACATCTCCCATAAGTAGGGGTTTCTTTCCCTCCCGCTCTCTGACAACGTTATTCTTGAACTCTTCGTGTGTCCAATTTTCACCCTCCTCACTATCAAAATCACCCTCAAGAACAACAATTTCCACAGTCGCAGAAGATTCAGGACCAGAGCTAACAATTTTCCCAGTAAATGTATCAATCAAGACTACTTTTAGAGAACCTTCATCTCCTTCAATTCGCGCTCCAGTGAATATTGGAAGAGAAAGGTTGTTTGAGAAGTGCAATTTCAAGCTTTTTGATTCTGAAGAATTTACATCTTTTCCACTGTTTCTGATCAAGGAGGTGAAACATGAGACACACAGCCACATTGCAAGGTTACTGAATATTGCAAATTTGACATAACACACTGCATTCTCACCCTCCATCAAGAATAATGGAAATGAAACAAGCATATATAAATATATATGCGTAAGTATATACATATAGCATTGTTTGTTACCTTTTCAAGTTGACAAAATGTCTTCTCAGAGCTGATTCCACTTCCTCTTTTACCTGTAAAAATAATATCAGAGGAGTACCAACAATGATATCATAACTTGAAATTCTATTGACATCAACAAACTCAAGATATGATAGCTGTTCAACCATAAAAAGTAAAATGTTCCGCTCATGAATGAGCAATAATTCATTTACACAAGATCTTCGATCTTAGAAGTAAACAATTTCATAAAAATGTTCTTTAACAGGAAAACTTTGTTTATGACTCTTGTTAAGGTATCCTTTTACCATTTGATTCCTTTGCAACTCTTTGCCGTTTCATACTTATGCTGTTGCCTTGCTGTATGTCAAAATTTCATGGCTTGCATTCCACAATGGTCTAAGATTTCTGATGATTAATTTTCAAATTTTGGCATCAATCTATGTTGCATCCCAAGCTCACACACACAAGGTTCAACAGCTGGAAATGGCAATATTGCCAAGCATGATGTGATCATTTGTTAAGAACACATATTGATGGTTAAGAACATATAGTGTGATCATTTGTTAAGAATACATATTGGGACAATTTCTGTATTATTGAACCCCTAAATATTTTTCGGAAGGTCAAGCATAAACTTCCTACTTTCCCCTTTCCTAAGAAACAAAATGCACAAAAGAAAGGAACGAAATTATCCAACAATACACCCCTTAACTCTATTGGTAGGTGGCTTGTTGAATGTTGCTGCAAGACAATACACACATACCACTCTGCGAATTAATGGCTCGAGAAAGTGCTGAGCTGCTTCCATCTTCATCACCTCCTGAACGACACTATAAATAATTTGAGAAATAGATTAGAGGCCATCAAGCGTGGGAGGATGCATAACCACAAACTTTGAGGAAAAGGAGCTTAACCCTTCTACAATACATAGCCGTCACATTGCCTTCCAAATTATTATCAAATTCAATGATTTCAGAAAAGAAGGCAAATTGCCACCAATTATTACAACCATGTTCACATTAAAAACCAACTGATGAAAATGTAAAGACGCAACTGATAAAATACCGTCGTAAAAGCACAGTGATCAACAATTCAAACACAATAGTAAAAGGTGCCCAGTCAAGTTTTTTTTTTTTTTTTGGTTTCCACATTAACGACCCCAACTAAGTACCGTTTCCATTGATAAATTCCAAACGCATATATCAAACTCAGGTCAACAATACCATCCAAACTTTCCTGTTCGATCCATTTCATTGAAAAACGATTAAAGCTTAGAAAAGAAAAGATCAAACAAAGCCTACCTTCTCCATGTGAATCTTCTCTTTTTCTCTTCATGACTATTCCCTTCTGGACGAGCCTTTCCTTCCTCCGGTTGCCTCTTCTGCGACATTATAAAAACTTTTCCAACCACGAAGAGCAACAACAACAACAACCGAAACACTATCCGCTGTTGATTACAGTAATAGTAACAAAGATGGTCACGAACAATCCCACCACCATCACCAACGACAAGAGCCAAAGAGACCAACATGCGCCAGCACACCAAGAATATGTAAAGGTGGGAATATATAAAGAAAAGAACAGGAAACGGTGCGAAAGAGAACGTTAATGGATGACTAGAATAACGTTAATGAATGACTAGAATCCAAAACAGCTTTTTCTGGGACAGGCAGGTTATCGTGTTGTGGTTGTGTCATGTACATACACGTGCATGTGTATAAGCGTCTTCCTAAGCAGTTATCCATTATCGGAGCTTGGTCGCATCCGATGCCTCCTCCGAACCCATCTTTCGTCGTTCAGTTTCCTGAAATCGTAGTGTTGTTAGAGGTAGATCACGCTTTCTGGTAGAGAGCGGGTGTGTGGGTCCACAGAAAGCGCGTTGTAGGGTCACTTCTTACTATTTATATAATGTCAATTGTCAGGTCTGGACTCATCTATCTCTTCACGCGTTTCTTTTACATTGTTTTTCCTTCCAATTTCCAAATCCAACGTAAAGGTATAAATAAATAATTAAAAAATTCAAACGTTGATTTAATTATAAAAATTTTGAATTATATATTTTTTATTTAATTTTAAAATTTTTAATCCTAAGCCAATTTATCAATTAATCCATCAATTTTTATAAATTAATAACTTATTATAAAATAACATTAATTAATTAAATTCTATTTTTAATTAAACTTTATTTTTTTCCAAATACAATATCTTTCCATCATATCTCAAATTTTTTAATTTTATTCAATTATTAACTCGTTTTATTACTATCTAATACTGGTTAAATCTTTTAAACGTTAAACCTCTTATCTTACTAGTTTAACTCTTGGTTTGACTTTTAAAACAATTATTATTATACCAGTTAACGAATATGTGATACTACTCTTGGTAGAAAACACAATAAAATTGAGCACAATTAGTCACTAACTTTACATAATGTAATCTCGTGTCAATATAATTGATTAACATACCCTACAAAGTTATTACCATGATGTAGATAACATAATTAATTTTATAGCCATAACTTAAAAAAGTTGAGCAAATTTAATGGAATTGCTTTTTGTGTAAATTCAAATAAAATATATATTTCTATATTTTAAAGTCAAAGACAACGTATTTAATGGACAAGACTTTTTAGTCACCACTTCGTAGGAATTTGTAAAAGATCATAATGTATGTAACCTTTCCTTTATATTTTTACGAAAAAACTGTTATCGTGACTTAAACTTACAACCTTATGATCACAAAAATGAAACTTTATTCCGATATTTGAAATAAATAAATAAATTGAATTTCAAGGGAATTTTCCAACTTCAAGTTTTCATCCAATATGAGATCATAATCAATATATTCCTTCAAATGTCTTTGCATAGGAAGATAAGACTATGTTACATCCTTTTTCTCACTCTTATATTCTTGTAGGTGACACTAAAAGATAAACCATTGCATATTCTCCCACCCTTCCCTTGGTATAATCTCATATCTAAAGAATGAAATGGCTCATTTTTTACTTAGAGAATTTATAACCATCTATATTCAAAATGTGTATTAATAAATGAGATTAAAATATTTATTAATAGTTATAATTTTTATCTGAAAAATGTAAGGCTAAAGTTTTAAATCATAATATATGAAAAGAGCAACTATCTTTCAGCTAACCATTTTACATTCTATTATTTTTAATCAGTGGACAAATATTATTTTAGAAGTCATTAAGTTTTACTATAAGAGTTAGTAAAATAATATTTAGTAATAATAGATTAGGTACAATCCTACATTCTTTAATAAATTTAAGATAGTTTCTCTATTAAACTATATCTTGAAAGTCGCTTTGTTTTTTGTAACAAAGTAGTAACCTGGTCAATTATTTCAAGGCTTGTTATCGTACAAGGTCCTTTCTTTTATTAGAAAAAGAGTTAGTTAAGTACTTAAAAATTTGAACGAATAAAAGTGTGAATATATTATTTGAAAAAGGTTAGAAATTAATTATTTTAATAGTTTACGATCAATATCTTATTTAAATTATTCATGTGAATTAGAAATTATTTCTTAATATACAATAGTAATTTAGAAAATATTAAATAATTATATAATCAGCTCTATATTATTGAATAGTTCAAATAATTGGTGTAGTAGTTGGGAACAAATTACCCATTTTGTTTCATAAGAATTCATACATTTAATAAATGAGATTTATAAAAATTAGATAAATGGATACGCATAAAATAAAGTAGGCACAAAATAGTTGATTATATGATAAGTAGGAATGATCTAATTGGTTTCAACTCCTTAGTTAAGACTCTCTTCTGTTGGAAGTCTTGAGTTTGAGTCACCACAAAGAGAGAAGAGAGGAAATTTTCCCTGTTGATGATCCTCTAGCTTTTTGGACATGCTCTTTGGTCGGATCAATTGTGGACGTCTCGCTTCTAACAGCAGTATGAGAGTTGAAACTACTAGGGAACCTGATGCTGAACAGGGCAGTGATCAATCAGCAGGTGACCAGTTAATATGTGACAACTCTTTGTGCGTAGAAGTATTACAGACTATTGTGCGCAGAAGTGTTACAGCCTACGTAAGAACTTGAGAAACTTTAAAATTTCATATTTACCTCTTTTAAAGCTCTTGAAGTAGGATTTTAAGAGATTAGGATTAGTTCGACAAAGCTGAAATAACTCACGTAAATAGAAAAAAAAAAAAAGGATTGACTATACCTGTATTAGGTTCACAAAATAACATAAAGAGGTGTAGTTGCGTACATAACTTATTGTCTGCCTCGTGACTATTACAAAAGGGTGAAATTGATCAAGAACCAATCACGAAAGGAACAACACAGGAACAATGTCACGACCAAAAGGTAGCGATCGATGATCGAACCCATCCAACTTCCAGGAACCTTCCTCCCTCCAAACTGGAGCTCTCCTCTCTTGTTCGGTTAGAACCACACCGCCTTTAACTCCATTGTCGTACGCAATGTCTCGGACTCGACCACATTTGACTCCAATAATTGTACTCTTTTTTTTTTATATGTAAATCGTGTTTTCCACGTTGATGACAAATATACATGTCAAGCTGGGCTCACACATCACGTTGGGAACATCTTATATGGAGAAGAGGGAGACCTTTTGAGTGAATATAGGCTCCTTCTTGTACCAAATCCTAGACGAAATTATTATCCTGAAAGAGAGGTAATACCCATAAATTGTTTGTCATCACGTGACCGCCGATGGCAGGATTCACGACCAATTAGAACTTATCGCATGGTCAGTTCATGCCTTCAATTATGACAAAGCAATGATAAGTATGCTCATTTTGGCCAATTCATAAATAATGATAAATCTTGTTATTAATTTTTTAAGAGTAAAAGATATTAAACTTCTTATTTATTTATTTTTAAAAATATTATTATTTTTAACATTATTTCAAAAAATTCTGTTGCATTTAAGATTATACAAAAGCATAAGTATCCAGCTTCGAAAACTTTTATTTTAGATCGGAAGAATTTATGTTAATTATAGGATAAATTATATTTTATTTTATTTTTTAATTAGTACTAGCCAGAATTACTAAAATTTCAATTAAATATTATTATCGTTAATTTCTCTATTAATAATGTTATTATGGACCATCATATAGATCGGTCACTTTATACATTAACACCCGTAATATTTAAAATAATATAAATTTTAATTTATCTTTAATTATATAATTTGTCTCCAATCCAATTATTTTAGAATAGTAGAATCTTTAAAATTTTCCCTCACCCCAAAAATACTAGGTAAGAATAAAAAAATGTAAAAATAATTTCATAAAATAGATAAACTCTTTTTTTGGAGTTTCTAATACCACATTACAAAATTTTAAAATAAGTATAAATAAAAATATAATTAATTGTTTTATCTTTTTTTTTCTAGTCTTCATGAGAATTTTTCATATTCTTGATAATAATGGTCTAACGTAGATTTTGAGGTCTTTTAAACTTCTTTTCTCTTCCTAAACATATACTATCGAATTGAAAATTGAGAACTTAGAAAAATTCTAAAATGCAAACTCGTCAGGTGCAAACAACAATGGCTCGAATTATTTTGTTTTTCTTCTACATTTAATTTATTTGTTATTCTAATGTATAATTTATTTGTTATTTGTTAAGCATAATTGTTGAATATATATATGTTAGAATTGAGTAGAAATAGTTAGAGAAAGTATGGAACAAAACACATTCTTTAAGCATATCATCAACCATCGTTCTAGAAGTAGAACGTATGCTTTAGCGACTTTATTCCTTCTGTATATGCAGAGATGGATAACTTTACTTTCGTTAGAGACCATGCAAAGATCATAGGAAAAAAACAAACGAACCGAACGTTATAATGCTTTAGGGTATCGTGCTTTCGAGGAAGATTCTTGGGGTGCAAAGACAAGGAAGCAGGCACTCTCTCACCACTTTAATGATCGGACGGACAAAACTAATGCTGTTCATCACCACGGACACCTAGGTCCTAGACCGAGTCGTCTTTTCTTTTGTCCATTCGGGGTCCACTTGGATCCGGTACGGCCGTACTCAAGTTTGAGGCCATGTAGGCCCAGCCGTCTGACATGCATCACGCCTGCTTCTGGCGTGGCCGTGGGATCCCGAGAGACACCACTCACCACTACGAGGGTGGTCCCATTATCAACTAAATCCGTAAATCTAGTTGACGTCTTGCCCATTGATTTTGACATATGAACGCACCTAGTTTCCTACTTTAATTGCACATGTAATTTTCTTTAGTACATTTACTATTAGAATTTAGGATTTAGTCAATTATCTTGCGCTATAATAATGATAAGAACAAAGCTATAAAAAGGTGATAAATGGTTTTCCATTTGAAATTAATTTCGAACTTACCTTGTAATTTGGTTCATAGTACAATATTGGTTTTTTTTCTTTTCTTATAATTAAATAAACAAAGTGTACCATTAGGCCTAGTTATTGGATTCGAAGTTGTTTATTCTATTATAAGCAACGATCTAAAGACTAGAGCAGAAGTTAAGTCGATAGGTCAAAAAGTTTAAAGTTTAAAAGGTTCAGTTAATATAAGACTGTTATAAAAATAAGTTAAAGATTGAATAAAATTAAAAATTTTAAAATATAATTAAAAGAAATTGTCTTTACTCATAAAAAATTTGAAATTTAATTAAAAAATCTGTTAAATGAAAATTAATTGAATGATTTTTATTCAAAAATTAATTAATTTACAAAACTAACCAATTAATTAATAAACTGGTCAATTTTTAACGATAAGAGTTTTTTAATTAAATCAATCTGAAAAAATAAAAACTGAACCAAAGAGTCATTTGGTTGAATGTTTTTACGGTTGAACTAATTGAATTAAATCAGTTGAGTTTTTTAATCATTGATTATTAGTATAATTTATAGTTTGATAATTGTTTTTTATGCTCTTTAATATATAACAAAACTTAAAATTATAATTTAGAAGTTGAACGCCTAAATTTTCTATAATCTTTGTAGAAATGAATTATCTCATAAAAGAGAGTAATTTGTGTCATTTATTTTAAACACTTAAAACACAAATGATCATTTGTGGTTAATGTTAAAAGTTGGATTAGTTAAAGTAGGCAAACTCATTTTGGTACTAACTTGTAATTATCTGGGTTTAATTTGATAATATAAAATAACTATGTCATAATTTAGTTTTATGGTTTTAAATTATAATAGGTGCAAATAGTGAGGACTTATGCCTTCAAGTGTAAAATAATATAAACATGGACCACGGGCAAGGGTGACTTTTTGGAGAGAAAGTTGAAAATAAGTATTTGTTACAATCAATCGATTATATGTTTACGATTTGATAAATTAAATATGTATTTTATTTATGGCACGTTTATATGTTGAGGAATTATTCACAATTATTATAATACACAGGATTTGTCTAGTAGCTAAACTGATAATTATTGGTTATGA
>JANQBM010000007.1:23817079-23831826 GCA_025594535.1 Erythroxylum domingense | reverse complement strand
TATAATTATTTGTAATTCTAATTAAAGTTTAATTGAAATTAGAATTTAATTTCAATTAAATTACTAAAACATCCAAAATTTATTATAAATAGGCTTAAGTTTTATAGAGCTAACACTTCTTGTTTACTCTCTCTGTAAGAGTTACAAAGTTCTCTCAATCCATTTTGTGAATACTGTTAAAGGTCAAGTGCTTGTACGGCTACGGTGATTGAGACAGATTAGTTTCAGAAACAGTTCGAGGGATACGATAAGGATATGATCAAGCTTTGAAATAAGATACAAATTTTGATTAATACTTTATTATGATTATGTGGTAATCATTTTATATAATTAAATTGATCTTAGTTTCCATGTAATTAAAATACGAAAATTTTTTGTAATTATTCTTTTTGTAAACGCTTCGAAATGTTATGGTCTATTTTATATTCTGTCGAAATTGTTGAGGTTCAAAATGTAATTTTAGCTAAAATTTCTACCCCCACTACTTTTCTTTGGATTAAAAGTGAGACAGATAGAGCAAAAGAAGAGTTTTCCCCAGTCTAATCCAAAGTAATTCAGAATCTTTGCGAGAACCATTATTATAACAGTTGAAAATGAAAAAGAAAAAACAAGAACTTTCTTGAGAATCATTCAGTATCAAGGGATACAAAAATTTAGAATGTAAACAAGGATTTAGTACATGAATATCGATTAACTAGGTGAAGAACTATCGTGATTCAAAGAAACGGGGACAATCTGTTTTTTGGTTAATTAAACTCATTCGTTGTGATGTTTCTCACTGAACATAATGTCCCACAATTTACAACACGTCTTGTGGCTGTAAACAAAAGAAGCCACGTTGTTCAGATCGATGACTTCATCTTGTTCTCATGCTGGATCATAAATGGAAAATCTTATATATTATTGAGGCACTATTAAGAAAGTGACATGAATCGTGTATCGGTTGTATTTATCCGTTTGAGATAATTTCAATTCTTTTACTAAAACCACTTGTCAATTAGTGTTGAAACATTAATCTGATGCTCAGTTGATTTGTATGCGTAATTGTTCATAATTTATTACATCCCTTGCTTATGATTCAACCTATGTCGTAAGATTGTATCCATTCTCTCTCATGAGTCATGTTTGGAGACAAGTCACAAACGATATGTGTCTGACGATCTTGCACTTCTTATCGACAGCAGTAGCAGTTGTCAGCACATCCACTGATTTGAACATTCAAAATACCATGAAGCTTTTCAACCCTTTAGATTGTAACAGGTAAGGTTCATCCTTGGTCACAGGTAAGGTTCATCCTTGGTCATAGTCAGGAGTATAATAAGTCAATTTATAATCTTTAACACCAGCCTTGAATCCAACACTTGCTTTAGTTACTTTAATGTGTCTTTCGTTTATTAGGTTAAAAGTATTCCAGGAATTGTGTTTGAATTGTTCATTTGGCAACGTCATATTTGCACGCCATCTCGTTCTGGACGGCTTTGTAGGACAAGAAAGTGTTGAAAATGTTGCATGATCAGAGTTCTACGGGATGAATATGGATGTCCAGGTCCACCTTTTTGCGTGAAATAATAAAAGTGAACTTTGGACTCACCGAAGAGAGCAGGTTAGAATAATGGCAGCATAGGAAAATCGACTTGTACCTAACTTTTCCGTCACTTGTGCAAACTTGAGTGGTTGCAGGGTATTAAGTTAAGCTGATGACATTTAAGGTAAATCTTTGTGAGGCCATGTGAAATTATAATGTTATAGGCAAAGAAAGCTACACCCGTTTTGGGATAACGTTTTTTAAAAATTGCAATTGAGTTGACAATATTAAATAAATAAAATAAAAACAAAACGGATTAGTTCTAAACATTGCACTCTATTAAGTATCAGAAATGGAATAGACTGTAACTTGGCACTGATATGGCATAACTCAAATGTCATGTCTCGTGGTATACTGCATTTTATTCGATCCCAACATGGTTTTAAGGCAGTCATGTTAACGAAACCAATAAATAGAATGGTGGGTATTTTCAATATTATTTTAATTGAGGATTTAAAATTTTGGTTGAAAATTAAATATATAAGATAAAAGGCTTAATGTTTAAAGTATTCAATCAATATTATATCGCCATAAAATCAACTAAAAATTGAATAAAATTAAAAAATTTGAAATATTATTCAAAGAGATTATCTTTACTCATCGAAGAATTTGAAATTTAATTAAAAATGTGATTATTAAAAAAATTAATTGATTTATAAGAGCTTATTAATTTATCAAAATTAACAAATTAATTAATAAACTTATCAGTTTTTAATAATAATTATTATAAAAATAAATTGAACCAGAAAAGTAAAAAAAGAACTGAAACGTTGAACGGTTCAAAATTTTTATAATTAAACCAGTCGAATCAATTAAAATTTTTAATTATTGGTTTTACTTTACTTCTATGGAAGCAAAACATAACATCCTGTGACAATAATGTTTACATAATCAAAATCACTTTCTTGCAATTATAAAATTGTTGGTGGTATAAATTCAATTAAAACTTTTATAAATTTATGATTCAATTATAAACTTTCAAAAAGGTTTAAAGCCAAAAAAAAGTTATTACCCTTGTCACCTTTGAATTATTCTTTTTCTATATTTTTATTCTTAATAACACTTTCTTTTATATCTTTTATTCTCAATTAGGCATGCCTTTTTTCTCTATAATAGTTTAGGGTCTGCAATGCTTGCTTTGATCTATTCCTTTTCTATATTTTATTCTTAATTATACTTTTTCTTTATATATTTTATTGCCAACTAGGCATGTCCTTTCCTCTATAATTAATATATAGTTTGGGGATCTGTAATGTTTGTTTATATACATATATTAATTTTTTTGGAACCATTATTGAAGAAGTTTAATTTAAGCATCCTCAAAGATTGACTTTTTTCGTGAAAAGTTAATTTTAAAAAAGTTAAATTATGTAAAAAGGTAAATTATGAAGTAAGTTATTTAATTAAAATTATAGGATGAAAGATATAATTTGCTTTTGTAATTTTATTCATTTTAAAAATATTCTTATTATTTTAAATTAATTAAAACTAAAAAAGAAAATTATTAAATTTATATCAATTTTATTTTAGCAAAAATGAATTAAAATAGTCATATAAATTATATTATATATGCAATAGTTCAGTATAAGATAATTTTTGTTTAAATTAATTTGACAAATACGGATAGTTTTTTAAATAATTTTTAGTATTATAAGATATTTTTAGTAATTTAAAAAAATAAGTTGGATTATAACAAAATCGGGTACTATTGCTTTTCTTTGGGTGACACAATGAACTCTAGACTTGATGGTATAATGAAAATTCTAAATATTGATGTCTTAAGGAGATGGAGCTTGATAGGAAACATCTGTACGAGTCAGATCCAAAGTGTGAAATGGCAGAAGAGTTTATTCGATCTCAATCATACTCTTCTTGCTCGTTATTAGAGTATATATGGTGCCAATGTATTTATTTTATGGTTATTCTGTTTTGGAGTTTGTTTTAATTGTTAACTGCTCTAGTTCTAGATCATTCCATAGTTAGTTAGTTGCTCTAGCTTTAGAGCATTCCATGTAAATTGTATATAAACAAGTTACAAGAAATAAAAGTGTGAGAAAAACTTTCATCTAACGATTCAATAAATCATTCATGGTATCAGAGAAGATAATTTCTCCCTCTTTTTATTCCTAATCAAACAACTTCAAGAGTCTAACAAAATGGCATCTGGAAGTAATGAAACTCGAATTGAAGATCAACCAAATAGCCCATACTACCTTCATCCAAGTGAAATTCCTTCTCTTGTATTAGTGAGTCCTCCTTTCAATGGCTCCAATTATCATACCTGGTCAAGAGCCATGCAAATGGCATTGTTATGAAAGAACAAGCTTAAATTTGTTGATGGAAGTATTACTATACTGGTAAGTGGAGATTTAATGTTTCCAGCATGCAACACGATGGTGGTTTCTTAGTTGTTAAAATCATTAACACCATCCATCCAATAAAGTGTAATCTGGTTTGATTCCGCACTTGAGATCCGGAAATGTTTACGAGCTCAATTGGCTCAAGGAGATAACATATGCGTTGTAGAATTACAAGGAGAGATTTATTCCTTCAAACAAGGTAGTCTTAGTATCACAGATTACTATACACTTTTAAAAGGTCTATGGGATGAGTTCTTGAATCTAACACCAAATCTGATTTGTTCTTGTGAACCATCATGCTCTTACGACGCACTTGAGAAGATGAAGATTTATAATCAAAATGATCAAAGAATCAATTTTCTTAGAGGATTAAATGACAAATTTTCAAATATGTTTAATGGATCCATTACTAAAGATCAACAAAGTGTTTTTAATGGTTATATAACAGGATGGACAATTTTTAGGGGGATCTGCTGTACAAATTACAGAGCCTGGTGTTTTTCTCAGTAGAGGCTATTCTATAAATCAAGTGGATAATTCATATCCTAAAAAGAATTTTCAAGGAAGTCAAGTAGTAAAGAAATCTATGTGTAGCTTTTGTGGATATACTGGGCACACCATTGATGTAGGCTATAAGAAGCATAGATATCCTCTTGGTCATCTAAAGAATAAAGTGAAAATAATGCAGAATGTAAATGCAGTACAGTTACAAGGTGAAAACAATGAAGAAATAAATCCTAACTCACGTGGAGCAGTTGATACAAGTTCTATTGTGGATGCACAAATTGATCTGTCAAAGGTAAGTCTAACTCAAGAGCAATATTTGAGACTTTTAACTTTGCTTCAATAACCATAGGAGCCTATTAGTTCACCCCTAGCAAACATGCTTACCATGAGTTTCAATCCAACTATTGAGCTGAAAGGTAATCATCTTACTTGCTCTTTTGCGAGGTCTGGAAACAATAAAAATGTTTGGATTATTAACAATGGAGCCATTGACCATGTTACCAGTACACTTGCATGTTACACCAGTTATAAGCCTCTACGTAACACATTAATTTGACTTCCAAATGGTGATAATATGCCAACAACTCATGTGGGAATTATTAAGGTTTCATCTGATTTAATATTGACAGACGTGCTATGTGTGCCAACTTTTCAATTTAATCTTATTTCAGCTAGCAAGTTGCTTAAGGATTCTGCTTGTTGTTTAATTTTCAAGTCCAATTGTTGCCTCATTCAGGACATGCTTTCCTGGAAGAAGATTGGACTAGCTGAAGAAGTTCAAGGGTTATATCGTCTTACTCAACCACTGCCTTTGTATGCCAATACATCATATATCACTCTTTCCATAGATAAAACAATCTTTGCTTTATGTCATGATGGCTCTTTTGATATTTGACATTATAAAATAGGGAACTTGTCAAATAAAACAATCAAACAATTGCAAAATATAGACAATGACATATATTTGTAATATAATGAAGCTTGTGAAATATGTCATCATGTTAAACATAGGAGATTTTCTTTCCCTTTAAGAAGTTCATCAGTTGATTCTAAATTTAGTCTTTTACATGTTGATATTTGGGGTCCTATGCAAGTTGCCTCCTTTTATGGTCATAAATTCTTCCTCACTATAGTGGATAATTTTAGCCAATATACATGGGTATTTTTTATGCAGTCAAAAGCACAAGCTAGAGAGATTTTGCAAAAATTTTTCACCTACGCAAAAAATCAATTTTTAATTTCTGTCAAATGTATTAGAACTGAAAATGTTCAAGAAATCAATATTCCAAGTTATTATGCTTCAAAGGTATTGTGCATCAAACCACTTATCTATACACCCCTCAGCAAAATGGGGTTGTCGAAAGGAAACATCAATATTTGCTTAATGTTGCTTGGGCTTTAAGATTTCAGGCGTCATTACCACTCTCCTTCTAGTCTGACTGTATCTTTCATGTTGCTTATTTGATTAACCGTATTCCTTCTCCCATCATCAATGACAAATCTCCTTTTCAATTGTTATTCAATATGTAATAGTCGGTTTCTAAACCTACTGAAGGATTAGAGTGTTAAATTATTTAGTCACATGAATTATATTATATTAGAATGAACTTGGTGCATTTAGAATAGGATTTTTTATGATTTCATTCATATGCATAATATGGGCATACACACATGAATGTTGATTTAGAAAAAAATTACACTTAATTAATATATTTTGGGGTATGAAAGTTTCTATATAATTGTGACATGATTGTGTATGTCTAATGTCTTGTATTTTAATTTGCCAATAAAAAGAATTGATGGATTACAATTAATAATTTGGAGTTATTTGTCACAATTGAAAAATTGATGGATTAATATATACATTTAGAGTAGGAAAAATTTCAAGTAGCAAGACAATTGACACTGAAAATTTAGGATGACTAAGCCTATAAATTGAGTGACATATGACAGTAGAATTAAGTGATAAATGGCCTAGAACTAAGTGTCATTTGGCAGCCTAAAGAGAGGACATGTAGTTGTCCTAGACACTTGACAAGTGTCCTCTCCACTCACACCACACAACACACACATGATAGAATCTCTTCATTTGTTGTTTCTGCTAAAACTGTCTCCTTCTCCTCCCTCTCACTACCGAAATGCACTTCCCCCTCTCATCTCTGTGTTTTGCCTAAATTTTTTTCAATTGCCACACCAAAATCTATGAAAAAATCCTTCATAAAGATAGTTTTAGAAGCAGAACATTGTTGAATTTGTTGTCATCTTCTTGTCTTTGCTGAAACCATCCTACTCCCACCTTGTTCTTTAGATGATCTTGCATGCATGTGAGGCAACACAGGCTTGATACATTGAGGTGGCATTTGAGCTAAACAAGTAAGTGAAATACTGATCTTTGTGGCATGTGATATGATGACTGATTAGGGATGGATTGAATGTAGTGTTAATGTAGAAGTTGTGCTGGAAAATGATGGATAAATTAGTTACTTTTTTATTCTATTTTTGAATGCATGAAAGCAGTAGTTTTTGGGCTATTATATGGATGATCTAATTTAGGATTTGAGGTATAATTGATGACGAATTCATGCTAAAGATACGTGTTATTAAGATGTTTCAAATCTGGAAAAGTTAGGACTGCATGTATAATGGTATAAAGTGAGTAGTAATGAAGCAAATGAGTAGATTTTTGTGGGATTTAATGTAACCAATATGGAAGCTAGACTAGCAAGAAATGAAATAGCTTTATAGAACATGAATTATGGAAAAATTCAAGTGGTAGTGATGTCTCTAAGTATGTGAAATTCGTGGAGAATTGAGGAAGAAAGACTATGCACAATTGTAGCCCTCAGAGCACGATCGTGGCCTGTTGCACTAGCTTCTATCACATTAGCTTTTGTCATGATCGTGGCAAGGTCCTCCATGATCGTGGGCCTAATTCTGAAAAGATAATTTCTGTTTTGTGTACATGTTGAACTAGTTGAGAAAAAGTCACTCCAAATTGGTGTATTTGGTGTTAATTAAGGCTTGAAATGAACCTAGATTGTTGCTTGATTAATTGGATTAGAGCTTGACAAGTTTAGGTTGTTAATTGATGTCATAACTTAAATAATGGACTGTTTTGATATCTATGTATCCAAATCTGGACATCATGAGTTGTCAAAGGAATAAAAGTGTTCTTATGAATGCAAACATTATCATAAGGACATGAGTAATGTATATTAGGCATGAATGAATGAGCATTGAAGATCATGAGGTATTTTTGAATAAGAATTGGGTAATTGTCTGAATATATATTGCTAGAAAAGTTTGGTAAATATATGATTGATGAATTTGGAGTAAATCAGGCTATAACGTTTGAATGGTCAAGATATTTGTATAAGAATACATACTCGGAAAGTCAATTGAGCATGCATTGAAACATGACACATACACATGTGCATGATTGTATATTCATATGATCAAACAAATTAGTGATTTGTGAACTATATGTGTATTGCATGATGATAGACGCGCAAGGTGATTGTCAATATCCAGACATTGTCGGGACATCGAGGCAATAGCTTTTCTGAAGCGTACTATGAGTTAACTTAGATGTGTAAACTCAATTATATGTGCTTCTGTATGAATTGAATGTTAATATGAAATGTGTGTACAATTAATTGATAAATGTCGGACTTAGATTCGAGGATTTTGATATAAGGCATGAGTATACTAAAATGAAAGCATGGCATATGAAATGATGCATCTCATCACATTAAAAAGCATGATCAAATAAAAGAGTTGTGACCAGAGTGACCGAAGTGGGAAAAGAGCTTTGAGCTTGGAGTTGTGAAAAAAAAAGCCTTAGGCTCAGATGACACAGACTCGGTATCCACAATGGATACGGGCCAGAAATGATCTCAGTGTCCGCAATGGATACGGGACAGTAAATTGAGTTGATAAGCACTTGGTTACAACAAAACAAAATGAAAATGGAGACAAAAATGCATTTTCATATACATCCTTACATGAATCAAATGATTGAAATGAATTGTATTATTGAATTGATTTGAAATAGTGAATTACAGTTGAAATAAATGAAGGATGTGTTGTGATATGCAATGCTAGCTTATATGATGTACTTGTTGAAGTATGATGAAATGTGATGTGGTATTCAATACTCGATGGTTTGGTATACTTGTTAAATTGGGTTATAACTTATTTTGTGATCTGACCTGAGTGAATACATCGATGATGGCTCACTCACTGAGTTTCCAAACTCATCAAAATTGCAACGTTATTTTTTAAGTTCAAGGCAATTCTAGCTACTAAGGTGATATAGTAAAAGTCTAGTACTTGCATTTTAGGGACAAGAATGGCTCAAAGGTTTGATCAGCTGAATCTGAGAATCTAGATGTCTTGTGTATTAACATCCCATTTCATATTATATTTTGGTACTGAGGTTGAACTCAAACGAATGTTTTGTAATGTATATGTGGGTTGTGAATTGTAATGACTTGTGACTTTATGTTTGTGAATGAAATGAGAAGAATTGAACACTTAGAATATCCTCTGGTATGTTCGGACATATGCTCTATGGGAATGGTATGTTAGACAATAAGCCTCATAGCTTTTTAGATTTAAAAGTCTTTGGCTGTTTATGTTTTGTATTTATCACTGATATTGTTAAAGGGAAATTTGATCATATAGCACATAAATGTGTTTTTCTTGGATATCCAGGCATTACAAAAGGATATCGCTCTATAACTTCCAGATCAATAAAATAGTGATCTCTCGGTATGGTGTCTTTTATGAAAATATTTTCCTTTACTTTAAAAATTCTCATACTTCTGGTCATGAACATAAACACGCTTTTGAAACGATTCATTATGATTTTAATACTCCTACTTCACACGCCAATCATTTTGTTGATGATTATATCATCACACATCCAGTACCTACACCTTCACCTATTCCATCATTTGATATTCCACCAGCATCCCATTCTCAACCAGAACCCATAACTCCATCTTCTTCGCTATCCTTATGTAGATCCACTAGATAAAAGATTGCACTAACTTATCTTAAGGATTATTAGGTACATATACATTCAACTTCTTCTACTCTTGATCCCATTCAGTCTTTTCTATCCTATTCCTATCTTTCATTTAAACATCGTACTTTCTTTACCAACATTACTAATTACACAGAACCAAAAGATTTCTATGACGCAGTTCAGTTAGATTGTTAGAGGGCGACAATGAAGGTTGAAATCGACTCTCTTGAATCAAATAATACTTAGGTTGTTGTAAATCTCCCTCCTTCTAAGCAACCAATTGGATGCAAATAGGTTTATAAATTAAAATTCAATGTCAATGGCTCTTTGGAGAGGTGCAAAGCTTGCTTAGCTGCAAAGGGATTTACTCAACAATTCGGTATCGATTATCTTGAAACTTATTCTCCTGTTGCCAAACTGACCATTGTCAGAACATTATTAACGTTTGCAGTAACTAAAGGATGGTTTCTTCATCAATTAGACATTAAAAATGCTTTCCTCTATGGAGATCTTTTAGAAGAAGTTTATATGTAGCTCCCTCCTGGATTTAAGGCTTCTAAACCTAAATAGGTTTGTAATCTTTTGAAGTCTCTTTATGGCTTAAAACAGGCCAGCAGACAGTGGCATTCAAAGTTAACGTAAGCATTTTATCTTGACGGTTTTAAATCAACTTCGAGTGATGCTTCATTATTTCTAAAGTACAAACTGCAGTCATTTATAGTTCTCTACGTGTATGTTGATGATGTGATCTTGGCTAACGATTCTATTGCAGACATTGACTGCGTTAAAAATTTTTTACATTATCAATTTAGTATTAAAGATCTTGGTGTGTTAAAGTACTTTTTAGGGCTTGAAGTTGCGTGTACTGAGAAAGGGAGTAATCTTTATCAAAGAAAATATACCCTTGATTTACTGCAAGAAACGAGATTTCTTCGATGCGAGCCAGTTGATTCTCCTATGGTAGCTACAACTGAAATGTTAGCTGATGATAGTAGGCCATTATCAGACCCCAGTACTTATCGATAATTAATTGGGAAGCTTCTATATTTTACTACTACACGGCCTGACGTTACTTTTGTTGTTCATTGTTTATCTTAATTTGTTAACAGGTCTACACATCTGCAACTAGTTACTGCTCATCGCTTTAAATAAGCAACCGGTCAAGGCATTTTTTTCAGCCCAAAATGATCTTCAACTTAAGGCATTTTTTATTTTGATTGAGCTGCTTGTCCAATTAGTCGTCGATCAATTACGGGCTACTGCATTTTACTTGGATCTGCTCTCATTTCATGGTGCTCTAAGACACAATCCACTGTGTCACGATCAACATTTGAGGCCAAATATTGAGCCCTTGCATCCATCATATGTGAGCTTCAATGGATTTTTTATTTGTTGCGTGGCTTCAATACATCTCATTCCAATGCCTCTATCATCTATTGTGATAATCAATCTATCCTTCAAATTGCATCTAATCCGGTATTTCACGAACGCACCAAGCATAAAGAAATTTATTATTAGATTGTATGACTGTTCTTCCAATTTCTTCACATCACTAGCTTGCTGACTGCTTTACTAAGCCATTGCCTCCTGCTCATTTTCGTTATAACATTTCCAAGCTGGGCATACATAATGTATATTCTTTAGCTTGAAGGAGAGTATTAGAGTATATATGAAGCCAATGTATTTATTTAACGGCTATCCAAGTTTGCTTTCTGTTGTTTTAGTTGTTTGCTACTCCAGTTCCAAAGCATTCCATGTAAATTGTATATAAACAAGTTATAAGAAATAAAAGTGTGAGAAGACCTTTCATCAAACGATTCAATAAATCGTTCATTTATTGTTATATTATTTGTTTCAGGAAAAGGACAAACATAGAAGAAAGGAGAGTTACTAAGGTTCTATGTATAAACTTATGGAAACATAATTTGGATTTCAATTTCACTTTTCAATATAATTTTTTGACGATGATCTCATTTTGCATATCGCTTCTCAAATTTAGATCAATTACAAAGTTTGTTACAATTATTTAAATAAATTCATCTCGTAAGACTAAGGATGTAAATATTATACTAAAATTCGTACCAATTTTGTAGAAATATGATATAATATCAAATATCGATTTAAAAAATAATTTAATATAATACAACTCAATTTTGTATCATTATCTTGTTAATATATCAGTCAAAAGTAAATTTTGAACTTCAATGTTTACAAAAAAGCATAACTTGAATTCTAACATTTCAAAACGTTCAAAGTAAACCTTAACATTTTTAAAATGTTTAGAATAGATTCTAAATGATGGAAATTTTGACAAGATTAACTCTTTTCCAGTTAAATCTAGCATAAAACTATTTTTATATTTTTAAATAAAAATGGGCTTCATTAGTATATAATTAATTTTTTAAATTAATCAAAAAATGGATACCACTATCATGTGACAAGGGAGCGACTGTTTATATATTTCAGACAACAAGTCCTACTTAACATGTGAAAATGAGACTCATATTTATATATTTTTAAACTGTGAGTTACACTTGTTGTTATGTGACGGTAAGTCTCTTTTTTATCTAAAAATTAAAATAATGTCAAAGTTAGCATTGACGTGATATTTAACTTATATAGAGTTAACTTCTTTAAATTTTTCATTTATTTAGGATCAATATGAACGTTTCAAAATGTTAAAGTTTGTTGTATATTGTGAAGTTAGAGATATTAAATTATTAAACTAAGATCGTGTTTTTTGTTTTTTTGTTTAACATTTTCCCATTTAAAAGGAAAGTCCATGTTTATGAGATCTGCTCGAAAAGCAAAATCCGTATTGTAGGTACGATCCTGGCGATCTCACTTTCAAAGAAAATGGATTTTGGAATCATTGTTTTAAGTCACCATTCCACTCCCATAGCTGCCTTCAGTCTCATGTATAATCCTTCAAGCCAACTAAAATACCCATACACACTAATTAAAACATTATAGCCCGCTTCCATATCACAAAATCCTAAGACAAAAGTCATCAACAGTAAACAATTTCTGGACACCCTGGACTGTCGATGAGGCAGAGGACAAATTGTGACCTCATCACGACAGGGTCCCATGTTTTTAGGTAAATATAATTGTGGAATCTTGTCCCCAACTTGGAGCAAAATAAAATTGGAATGCAAGTATCCTCTACTAGGGAACAACTATGCCACAGCCACAATCTCTTGTTCATTTACATCCAGGTGTTAAGTAGATAGTACCTTATTAACTTGTTGATCATTACGTGCTTAGCGTTCAAAAGATTAAATTAGGGATGCTAACGTGTAACAAAAGACACCTGTAAGTTAACGAAAAGTACGTTGAAATCACAGCGCTTTGGAAGTGAATGTGAAGAACGTCACAGTACAAAATCCGACCATGTTGTTAAAATAGGCCTCCTAAGTCCTACGGAAGAGGAACACTGACCTGCCATACTTTGATATTACAATCCAAACTCCCACTGTAAATCACTAGCGATGTATTGGATTGGTCACATCGATCAACAGTCGCCGTCAAGCACTTGATAGGGCCCTTATGCCCTTCCAACACCGCCACACAAGAGAAGTTCCCACCAGAGCCCCTCCAAATTCTTACTGTATTATCCGCTGAACCACTACACAGAAAATCCGACACAACAACGAGGCACAGTATGGACTGTGCATGCCCTCTAAGAGCACCAACGGCCACCAAGTCTCCGGCGTCATCCTTTTGCCACACAACTATTGACCTGTCACATGCACCGGAGTACAGAACCGACCCATCGTTGTTCAGAGCCAAAGCATTGATCCCAGATTTGTGTTTTTCAAGTGTTGCAACCAAAGAATGCTTTTTCTGTCCATCTCTCCTCCACACTTTTATTTTCCTGTCAGCCGATCCTGTGTAAACGTCACCATCGTTTGAACATGCCACGGTGTTTATTGCGTCGTCATGGGCATTTGTTACCGACTCCATACATTTGAAGTCGCTTGTCCTCCATACCTTCAGTGTTCGATCCCATGAAACCGAGTAGAGAAGGGACTCGTCTCTTGACAAGGCAAGTGCAGAGACTGTGTCGATATGATGAACCCACGTGCATCTCTTGTGTCTTCGAATCTTAACCTGGTTTTTGGGCAAGATAATCTTTGAGGCACGATCACCAAACGTTGGTAACGTGGCTAAGCGTGTGCACTTCTGTTCATCAGGTTCTTGGCTACTGAGTTTCCACACTCGAATTTTATGATCTTGATGAGCACTAAAGAGTTTGTCAGCCAATACCAGTAGAGACTTCACCGCACCTTCACCAATAGCCACTACGCTGCTGCTTGAACTTTCAAACTCCGCAGATGGGTTTCTCCTCCATGATCGGATTTCTTTGTTGGAAGAACCGCTGTACAGGAACTTTCCGGCGACGGTCAGAGAGGATATATAGGATGTGTGACCTTTGAGGGTGGTGACACAGTAGTAGTGGAGGTCCGGGTTTTGGCTGTGATTAGGTTGTGAAGTGAATGAAGGAATTGAACGGAGACTTGGCTGCGAAGAGAGGGATTGTAGGTTTGGTTGATATTGATGATGGCTAGAATTAGATTGGAAACTACAGTCTAAGTGACTATTTTGTTGGTATTGCTTAATTCCCATGTTCTGAAACAGATGAGGACTGAGGAGACAAGAGAATGGGAGGAAGAAAGTGAAAGCTCGCTCTTAATAGTTAATACATAGATGAAAAGTGGGATCGTTTTAAATTGAGGTTAAGTATCAAATGAGACATCAAATGCTAAGGTTCGAATCTTTGCATGTGTAGATCAGAAATTTTTTTATATATCTACCGTGTTAAAACAAGATTTAGGGTACTTAATTATTCTAAAGAATAATAAATTTAAATTAGGCTGCGTTTGGATCTACGGTACGATCGAGTCCCAAACTCAGGCACATATTTGAATTTGCGGGCGAACAATTGGAGGTTGGAGGAAAGTGCGGTGTCACCGCAGAAATCGATAAGTAGAAAGAGAGTTACGGTAGGAAAGCGCTTATGCGGTAAAAATTCTACTTTTTACTAATAACTTTCTGATAATTATTATTTTCCATTATGCCCTCAACTAATAGAAAGCAAGTCCAACGTATTGTCTTCTTCGTTGATTTTATTTATAAGACTAATACTATATTTTTATGAAAATTTAATTTACTAAATTTATTTTTATTTTCTTATTTTAATTTAATATTTTCTTATTTATAATTTGAATTTATATGACTAATAATATATTTTTATGAAATA
>JANQBM010000007.1:23804740-23816979 GCA_025594535.1 Erythroxylum domingense | reverse complement strand
AATTATTTATACAACAATTAATAGTTTATTAAATCAATGAACTTTTTAGTCATTTTATCTCTTTTCAACAATCGCAACCATACTTGTCAAACACCTATTTTTACATTTCAGCAGTTACCAAAACAATAATCTCAAACACATAAGTACTTATTCTCAATAAGTACATATCATTTCAGCAGGTTGATTTTACCGAGTTATCAACCATTACCGCTCTCCCAAACTAAGCCTTAGATTATTATTCAGTCAACTTCATAGTGGTCATAATCATTATCGTTTGAAGTAAATGATGCTTAAAAAAATTATAGGAGCAATTAACTTCAATGAACACCTTAATTTGGTTAAAAAATCAGAGTGTTTGGTTTACCTACTGGAATAAATAAGGAATATAATGATAATTAATTAGAAATACAATAGAAGAGGAATGGAATGGAATGGAATGTGTATTATTTATTTTGGTTTATTTCTAAGAATTTTTAATAATAATGTAATACAATGTTTGGTTTTAAAAAATAAATTTAGAATGCTAAAGAAATAACTAATAAAAAGACTAAAATATCCAAGTAGCCCCACTAACTACATCATGATGACGATGATGATGATATTATTATTATTATTATTATTATTATTATTATTATTATTATTATTATTATTACGATGATGATGATGATGATGATTATTATTATTATTATTAATTTTCTTCTTCTTCTTATTATTATTAATTTTCTTAGTAGTTAAGTAATTATGTAGGTTCCTTAAGGATATTTTTGTCCAATATGTCCTCAATTTTATTCCCAACCACTTGGAATAGATTTAGAATAGATAATGATAGGAGTGGTGGGCTTACTTATTCTCCAAACTCAAGAAATATGTAAGCCATTGGATTATATATTCTGTCTGTTTTCTTTAATCAAACAAGGAATTTACCAAGAATATATCATGAATGAAATAGTTATTCCAGTCAACCAAACACTTTATAAATATTACATCATCAAACAAGGAATTTACCAAGAATAGATCATGAATGAAATAGTTATTTCAGTCAACCAAACACTCTATAAATATTACATCACCTTAGGAGAGTGGGAATTGATTCTGCTTAAGCAAAACCATTCATTTCATATTTGGTGATTCTCTCCTGTAGGGAACAAAGAATTGATGTTTGTGTTGAAAAGCCAGCAAAGATATTGGCCGCAAAATTACCAGTTCACCTTTACAATCAGGAGAAGAAAGAAAGGAAAGATTTCACACCACCAAAATATGTTGTATTTATATGAATGGTCTGAGGTGTTGTCCCGTTGATGAAAGATACTTGGACTCTTTAGGAGTAATCACCTTTTTCTTTCCTAAAGGAAACTAGTAACACCTATTTTTATTGAGATGGCAAAAGATAAGTTTGTGTTGGTTTAAATTCGACTTCATCAAACTAATGTTAAGATCATATTACTTTAATTAATTGAATTTTAAATTATTGAATAAAATGATATTATTTTATTCAAATTGGTTCGTTCTGATCGAGTCGATCTTGAGTTTGGGCTATGTAGTATATAGGTCATATACATAGGTACAATCTAGAATGTATAAGAAAGTTCTTAGATATTTTTTTGAAAGTCTTTTAGTAAATGTAAATTGGGACGCATATATGACCCCAGACATTGCTTTTTGGAAATTAGAGGTGAAAATATGGGCATTTTAGTATGGTGAAGGTGTATGTGAAGGAAGACACATTCTAAGAAACAACCCTATCCAGATAATATCTTTTACACAAAGATGACACTATGATATTTAGAGCCACGACTGCGCTTTAATATGTAGAAAAATAAGAGGATTCATGGCCTAAGGACATAAGTATACAAGAGACCATGTCATGTTCTAGAGAAAGATAGTGAGATCTATGGTCAAGGACATAAAATGTGTCTATGAAGGACAAATTTATCTAGAAACAAATGTTTTTAATGGAATTCAAACTCTAAGAAGATTTTAGGACTTGTATTGTAGTTAAGTTATGTGGAGTTAGGTAAAAAGTCAAGTTATGTTGAATAATATCAACTAAAGTTTACAAGTAACTATATTTGTATAAATCTAGTCTATTTATTAAGGAAATTTGTAATCACTAAGTGAGTTTTAATTAATCAATAGCAAAATCAGTCACTCTGTGCTATCAAAGATGTAGGCACAGTCAATTGGCCACACCTTATTAACAATGTTCTTATTGGTTCTTGTTTCTTTCTTTCTTTCTTTCATAAATATATATTTTTGTTGCATACACATTATTTTGTTAATGATATAATAAGATTTGTTAAAAGGCTGTAGGAGAATAAGGTAGAAGACATAAATGAGCTCAATTTAGAGAAATTGTAGGCATGATCAATGAGAACCATTCGGTTATGTTCTATAGACAAGGTCGTGTACCACATTATGGAGATTGCATCCCCTATAGAGATATGGAAGAAGCTGGAGAGTCGAAATGTGTTGTCTTTCACAAATAACTTGTATATAAAGCAGAGGCTATATAAGTTGAATATATAAAAAGGAACACATCTGTAATAGCATATGAATGTGTTTAATCAAATAATGAGTGATTTGTTGAGACTTATGGTTATTGTTATGGACAGGGATTAAAAAATGATTCTACTATGTTCTTTACCTCTCTTTTATGAACATTCAGTGACTATGCTTATATTAGGTAAGGAGACAGTAAGTGTGGAGGACATCACCATTGTGCTATTGACTTACAACTAACGGATACTTAATATTGGTGAAAGATCTCAAGTTAAAGGGCTATATTAGGGGATATCATGATTGTGGAAGAAAGCAAGGGAAAGATGGCTCTTCTAATGAGTTGTAGGTTGAAACCCAAGGATGGAAAAATAACTTGTTCTACAAATGTGAGCAAATTAGATGTATTAAAAGGGACTGCCCATATAAGGAGCAGAGGGACAAAAAGGAAACTTGATTTGTCAAGGTGTTTAATAAGTCGAGAGTAAGAACTTAGATTGCAGTGATAGAGACATGCTCTATATTTTAATCAATCAACTTCAAGACTCGTGATTTTTAGATACGATATGTTCATACCATTTGATATCAAATAATGATTAAATTGTTATCTATGTCAGGAAGCTTTGGGACCATCTAGTTCGGAATGGTAAAGCTTATAAAATTGTTAGAACATGAAAGTTAAGATTAAGATATTTGATGATATATTAGGATGTTAAGTAGTATTCGATATGTATCAGATTTGAAAAAAAAATCTCTTTGGCTATCAAGTAGAAGGTCAAGCACTGCTTAGACTTGATTAATGTCCAAGGATGTTAGACATGAATACAACTTAACCAATGTAAATTACATTTTTCAAGGCGGAGATTAATGTGTATGACACATAGACACACATGTAATCTTAAGGTATTTTAGGAAAATCGAATGTAAATTTTTAAAATTTTTTTGGTGACCACAACCTAGGAAAAAGACGTGATCTAGGGCCTATTCCTTTTTACAAATTATAGGTGAAAACACAAACTACAGATACAAGTGTTTTGGTGTGGCTAAGGTGTTTTCAAAAAAGACATTGTATAGAACTTGTTCATATCCCATACCGTATCTTTTTCACGAAAAAATATTAAAATCCATTGCCTAGGACATGAGCATGCCTCAGTGTACAAAGAAGCAGGAAGATTCACAGTATAAGAAACGAGCATGTCAAAGAACATGTTAAATTTTGGAGAAAGGTGGTGAAATCTATAGTGTAGGAAATGGTCATGTCTTAGATCGTGTCTTTTTTTATAAAAATCATAATAAGATCCATAACTAGGATACGAGGGCATCTCACAATATGGTATATAAGGGTGCCAGAGACTATGCTATGTTATAAAGAAAGACAATAAAATCTATGGTCTAGGATTTAGGGTGCAGTCATATTCCAAACCTTATTCGTGAAAGAAAATCTTTTCTAAAAATATGTTCTTGGAAAAATATTCAAACTTTAGGATAATTCTAAGACATGTTAAATATAGTTAAGTTATACTGAACTGAGTTTGGTAAAGGGATAAATTATGTAAAACTATATTAGCTAGAATTTATAATTATTTATACTCTATATGTAGAAGAAATCTATAATATTTAGGCGATATTTGATTAATTAATGATGGAATTAATCACTTTTGTTTTCAAGGAAGTAAACACACCCAGTTAGTCGAACCTTGTTAAAACTCATCTTGTTGGCTCTTTTTTATTCATTTCATTCGTACAATTAATGTTCATAGGTATACATCTTATTTTTTTAATAGACTAACATTGGACTAACTTGAGTTTGGTTAATTAATTTTGGATCAAGTAGAGTAATATCGAGATGAGTCCAAATTACCATCCTTATTATTTTTCTAAATGTATACATTATTTAAATCTTGTAGAGCGTGAACAAATCATAAATTGAATATTTGAATAAACTAAGCTATAAATTTTTTTTCTAAATATTAGACTATAACTTTTCAATTTTATTATTTATTTCTTGAGAAATTCTGAAAAAATTCAACTTCAAACTTCAAAAATTCAAATAGGACAATTCTTATATATCATTCTACCATTCATACCATAAAGGATGAAGTTAGTAGTAGGACTTGCTTTGTTTTAAGCAAAAGGTATGATTTGTCTCCTAACATTTCTTTAAAAGTCTAAGTTAATTCCTACCGCCATCTATGATATCATGTTACACTTTAACGTTTTTGAAATGATACTTGTAGCACCCTAAATCATAACTGAATTAAGTTTTTAGTACCTTTTAGTATACGAGTCATAAATTTAGTCCATGTCATGACACAACTAGGCAATTTGGACCTATCATGCACTAATGAGATCTTAAAAATTATTTATGTAAATAATTGTTAAATATGTGATTTTCACCTTAACATTTCACAAAAAGTCTAAATAAACTCCTACCGTTATCTATGTTACCACTTTTAGGGTGCAATGAGTATAGTTTCAGTAATGTTATGATACAATAAATACTATTTTAGTAATGTTATGATGCAAAATAGCAACAGAGATAACGTTAAGGGCTTGCTTATTCTTCTTGTAAAACATTGAGATGTAGATCACACCTTTAGTCATTTGTTTTATGCCATGAACAGATAGTCCTTGAGGCTAACAACTTTAGGCAATTTATGGGTAATTATTTAAAAATTATAAAATAGTATCTAAATTTTATAAAATTATAATATTGTTAATTAATATTTTATACTATATTTTTAAGTTTGCTTCTACCCTCTCTAAAAATTATAATAATATAAATTAAATATAATAATTATCTCTTTATTCCTATTAATATTACTTTTCACATATTTCTTATATAAACAATATCTAAAATTAATATAAGAAAAATATCTTTTATTTCTTATACTGATACAAAACTAAGAATAATATAAAGTAATTAAAATATTATAGTTGATTACATCAAAAATCATATAGTAAGAATAATATAGGTCTATAAGTATAACAACGTGAGTTCATATCAAGGAGCTAAATAAAGCATAAGTGAAACTTAAAATAAAATACTCACAATTAAAAAAGTTATATTTATATTACATATAAAGAATTTAACATATATATCAAATACAAGTGAAATTAAAAGAGAACAAAACTGTAACTTCATTCAATGATATAGTTGCTCAATTTACGTTGCCCTTAATTTTTACTTGGTATGGAGTTCTCATCATTGAGAGGAGCCACACTATCATTATCATTCAAATTCATTGCACCAAATAACATGTGATACTTTTCCATCCAATATTGTCTTTTAAGTCAATAATTCAGCATTTAGGACGTAATATTTAGCAATAAAAAAATCTTTAACCCAACACTTGGTTCTTCAAAAACCAACCATTAAAAGATTGATATGATTAAAGAAAACTGGATATATGGAATTGTTTATTCTATTAAGAGTCATATTAAATCAAAAATTAAGTTATTAAGAAATTATATTCAACTTGATAATGATAATAACGTACCTTTTTAAAAATTTAAATTGTGTCGACAAAGGCCAAATTATGTAATCTTTTATGTTTCAATCTATTTCACTTTTTTAGAATGAATGAATTCAAATATGTTCCAATTTCTTTCACATCTTTCGCTCACACATTGACTAAGAATTTAAATTGCAAACATTTGCAATTTTATAACATTATTTTCAAATTGGTCCCTCCAAGCAATTGTAAGACAATAAAATAAATTTTATAAATAAAATAAAATATATAAATAAAATAAATTGATGATTAATTTTAAACAAATAAGAAAAGCAAAAAAATATATACTTAAATTAAGCTTATCTCTTTGGCGAATTATAATGGGCCTCATAAAATTATCACATGCATCATTATATACCTTTATTTATGAGTTAAGGAGATTTTACATCATCTTACATGAAACAATTGTTGTAATAGTTAATAACATTCACCTTTTAACTTTAGCTTTGCTTATAAAGCCTGGTCTAAAATAGATAATAGTATTCAGAAATTCCTCAGTAACAAACAACAGAGATCAAAGTTATCTTTCTCATCTTTCTTTGATGACTACATAATAAAGTGTATACAAAGAAGGCCTATTTTTTATATTGACCTTAAGTGCTTCCTTCGCCCTCTTAATGGCATCATAAAAGTAACTCAATACAACCTTCTCATCACTAGCAGCCAGATAAAGTACCCTCACTAAAAACTTACCAGCTCATATGACAAATTAACACTAGAACCAAAATTCATGATCTTCAAGTATAATTTTGAAAACCTTCGTTCCAACATTAGACATGACATGTTGAGATGCAATTTATTCATCACTTGTAAGCACTCGTCTTAACTTCTTCTTCATTTGAATAAAACATTAAAGTGATAAAAAGTTAGTTTAAAATTTTGTAATGACAAGACGACACAAATTCTTACTTTTGGTGAAATTATTTCTCAACAAATTTAGATCTCATACACAATTATAAATAAGCTTAGTCACTTTTCTTGCTTTCTGTATGGTTTCATCAATGATAAGAAAATATCTAACATCTCCTACATCTTAAAGCATCAAGTTAATGCAATAAGAAGTCCAATAGAAAGAATTATACATGAAGTCCAATACAAAGAATTATACCTACTTGCAACCTTTTTCCCAACTACTTTATAAGCAACATCATTGTTAGTGATGAACTGTACAATATTTGAGGCCTAGCTTCATTCACAACTTTATCATATATCTCAAATAGAGTATCAACATTTTTTACAATGTTAGATGCATTAATAGACTTTAAAACGTCATCTTTTAGCATAATAAACCAAAATATTGATAATATGCTCCTATTTTCTATTTTTGTAACCATCAGACATAATTGCATACCCATAAGTTGCTCAAATCGTTCTTATTTTATTCATATGATTTTTTATTTTACAAAAAGAGTCATTTGTAAAGTAAAAATGTAAGATCTTGTCTTTAATCCTAAATATTGCAAAAAAGAACTTTCACTACTAATTATATAGTTCAGTCTTTGCCTTCATTCTTTATCATTCTAATACTCTTCAAGCAAAGTTTTCATCCACCATTTCACATTATGTCTAACTTTTTTACAAGGCTCCAAAGCACCTTTGATCCCAATTAAATGTTTTTTAATCTGGTAATTCTTTCACCCTTCAAATGTTTTTTGCAATATAAATAAATAATACGGTTCTTCATACTAGGAACTAATCTCACATGACTATAAGCTAGATCATTAAATTTTCCTGAAGAGGTTGGACTATCAGGAGTATCTTCTATTTATCTCTAAAAATAAATAAAGACATATATCAAAATTAAATTAATAAGTATGATAGTTTTTTTATATGAAAGACATAAAACATTAGTTTGAATTGTATAACAGAGAAATGTGTGTGTGCGCCTGTGCATACACGCTTGTATGCGTATGCGTGTGCGTGTTGTTCATAAAACTATGAAAGTCAATTATAAGAAGATTGATCATATTCAATGTATTGGAACATTTCTAAATAGATTGGCAGAGGATACAATTCAAACTAATGTTTTATGTCTTTCATATAAAAAAACTATCAGAATTATTAATTTAATTTTGATTTATGTCTTTATTTATTTTTAGAGATAAATAGAAGATACTCCTGATAGTCCAACCTCTTCAGGAAAATTTAATGATCTAGCTTAGAATCATGTGAGATTAGTTCCTAGGATGAAGAACTGTATTATTTATTTATATTGCAAAAAACATTTGAAGGGTTAAAAAATTACCAGATTAAAAAACATTTAATTGGGATCAAAGGTGCTTTGGAGATATATATATATACACACGTTTAGACAAATTAAAAAGTTAAATGGACATTTTAAAAGAAACTGAAAAAATTATACGTAGGGACATTAAAAACATACAAGAATTTCTATCTTACATCTTTCTTTTGTACATTGCAACAAAATGCCTTTATTGTAAAAGATAAAATGAAAAAAACAATTACTTAAACATCCACAATTTCACATTATATTGTATAATGAGTATACTTAATTCAAGGCATATCTTAAAATTTTTTTAATATAATCATGAAGAAATCAAATTAGCTCAGGTTAAAATAATTATAGAGAAATTAAATTGCTTAAAGTCTCTCTTTGATAGTTCCCGTGGACCATTTTTCTACTATGTATTTAATTACTCATGAGATATGCTAATGGTGCCTATGAGATGGATACTGGCAGACTAATATCTACTAGCTAGTTCTTTGTGACTCTACTCACTGTGGTCAAACTAGACTGTTTTATGAGAGATGAGATCTTTTATACCCACTACTCTGTACCAACTCTATTCTACGTGATGTCATCCATACAATTATGTTATCATTTCTTTTAAAATGAGTTAGAGGTTTGAAGTGTATTACACATTGTGTTATCACATATGAATGTATTTCTGTAAGTTTACTATCGCATTGGAAATATTACCTTCTTAAGTTTAATTTATGTATTTGTAATGTTATCTTTTAATGACAACAACATAGGAAGAAATAAGAATGTAAATATTTTATTTTTCTTAACTTAACTTCATATTACCCCCTTCATTATAAGAAGTTAGTTTCTAAAAATAAGACTTAAAATAAAAAAGGGACTTAAACTTATTGTTATTGTAAAAGGCCAAATGCTACCTAAGATAGATAGAGTATCAACAATTAACATACCCACAAAGTTTAGAGACAAACAGAGTTAAGATAAAGCACAAATGAAAAAAATATAATAAATTCCAAAAATAACACAAGGTAAAATATAACTTATAATTCATAAATTAAAATTTTGATACAAAAATATATAAACTAAAAATAGAAACTTTGCTCCTATTATATGAAGTTTAATTAATGATATGAAATAAACTGATGTAAATGTGCGTAAGTATATTATGCAGACAAGATATTTTTATCCAACGAACCAATTTCTTACATCCTCTCTCTTGCAGTGGAGGTGGAGGACAAGCAATTGAGATCCTCTATACCCACTACGGTGTACCTATTCTATTCCACGCGATCTCAGCCATACAAATGTATGAGACCTACATGAGTTCCACATGGGTCTTACACATTTGTATGGCTGAGATCGAGCAGATCAAAATAGGTACACCGTAGTGGGTACAAAGGATCTAATTCCCGAGGACAAAAGCCAGACCACTTTCCTGATTATGTCTTGCACTGTAGCCTTCTAACGATCCACGTGGAATGCCCTGTGTAAGTTCTCTTTTCTTTTTCCAGGATCATGTTCATTCATGTGTGCCCTTAATTACCAAGGAGAATATTTTGAACGGAAGGAAATGTCTCACCGCACAGCCTCTGTTAATAGGCTTTATGTCATTTAAATAAGTTTGGTACAATTGATAACTAGTCTTTTCTACACTCTAACAGTCACTGTCTCGTCTGCCATAGATGAAATGATTACCTTGCTGTCCTGGGCTGGAATGGAATAGATATTTCGTCATATAAAAGGAAACAACTAAAATAAGGACCGTTCGTTCAGTTTCAAAAGAAATAAAATGTAATTATCAAAAAATAGAAAGAAAATGTAGTTGTAAGAAAAATATAGCAAAAAGTAATCAAAATTTTGTTAAAAAAAGAAGGAAAAAGGTCATATTATCAAAATAGGGGATCAAATCTTCAATTTTGATTATGGTGTTTCTATTATATTCTATTAATTCTCATCCATATATTTATGTGGACTTCACATAAATGTATGGATGAAATTCAATAAAACAGGATTAAAATAGAGTAACTGGAATAGAAAATCTGGAGGGCAAACGTGTTGCTTAATTATATTCTCTTGCTATTGTTAGACTAATTTTTTTTATTTGACCTGAGTACCAGTTTTTCGGTGCCTACTTTTTTTTAATCCGATAATGAAGAGTTAATTATTAAATAAAATTTAAAATTTACTCAATTTTATAATTATTACTTAAAATTTAAAAATAATAATTAAATACTCAAATTTTTTAATTTTAATTTGACGTTAATGTTCTGATTAAATTTACTTACATGGTTTGCCCATATTTTAAAAATCTTAAATATTTATATACGTTAAATTAAATTAAATTAATTATTAAAAATTAACTAAATTATATCGTTTAATTAGACGACATTCACATTACATTGAGTTTTCAAGAATTAAGGAGGCTTCAAAGTTTACACCATATAAAAGCATTGACATTTGACGCCCGAAAGGTCTGTGTGTGAATAAGGATTTTGCATCTTGTACTGTACTGGTCGAAAAATGGTACGAAATAGGGGTCATGTGTATCGGATTTAAATACTGATCTGTATCGACCTATTTCGTACCGTACCACTCGGTACGGATAGTATTTGCAATACCAACCATATACTAGCTGGTACTAGAAAATTTTAAAACTCTAGGAGTATATCTGCAAAAGAATAAAAATTTTAACCCTAAATCCCTAAAACACTCTCATTTTTATAACCTATCTCTCATCTCATCTCCTCACTCACACTCACTCACATCACAGCTCTCTTCTTTTGCTCTTCACCACGCGCCGCCTACCCAATGACCACCACGTCAACACTCGTTGTGTTGCAGTTGTCCTCCTCCTCCTATCCCACTCCCATATGGCCACACCCGAATTTTTTCTCTCAACTTTCACTATCTCTCTCGAACCATCAACCATCGACGCCCACTACCACCTACCAGCCACCACCACCGAGCACCGACACACACCTATGCCACCTATTACCCACCACCTGTCACCACCACCACCGACGCCCCATATCGCTTCTCCCAATATTTTGTTTCTCTCTCACACATCAACGCCCACCACCACCGATGCTTACCACCTATCAAGACCACCGATGCCATCAGAGACTACTACCGACGCCTCAGCAACCTTAGCCACTCTCGGATCTTCTCTCCTCTTCCACGCCAGATCTATCAGACATCCCTATCCCTTAAAATTGTTGTTGAATTTCTAAAATAATTAGGTGTGTGTTAAGAAAATGTTTTTTTTTTGTGAATTGTTATGAATGGAATTGTTGATGCATTTGTGAATTGTGAATGGAAATGTTGGTGTTTTTGTAAATTGGGAATCATATATGTTAATTTGTTGTTGTGTTGTTGTGGACTGTCGATTGTGGATGTGGACTGTGGTGGAGTGGAATGGAATTATGGAAGTGCGAAAGTGAAAATTGTAAATTAGTTTATTAAAGTTGTTAATGGAGATATAGATACAAAATGATGATGTGGAATGAAACTATAAAAGTGTGGAAGGAACTGGTCTGGCGTGGACTGTGATTATGTGAATGTGAAATGACACTTGGAAGTGTGTTGAATTGATTGAACTATTAATTGTTATCAGTTTTGTTAATACTTAATTTAATAGGCATATAGACACAAAATCATATTTTATAAATCAAAATATTATAAAATTAAGTGTTTGCTGACCATACCAATTTCCTTTGGCATTAATCTATACTTAATTATGAATGAAATAAATTTATTATTCTTTTTCATTTGACAAAAGTTGAACTTTTACCCTAAATTAGCATCAAACACAAAAGAATAACAATGGAAATCAAACTACGCAAAACTACACAAAAAGAATCCTTAACTATAACAAAAATCAATAAGTATGCAAGAAAACACATGCTAATTACATAGAAAAACATAGATTAATGCACACCTATCAACATCCCCACACTTGAATCTTTGCTTGTCCTCAAGCAAAATAAATACAACCACTCAATTCT
>JANQBM010000007.1:23778165-23798033 GCA_025594535.1 Erythroxylum domingense | reverse complement strand
ATATTTAAAAGAATACCTCATAATATATTATTAATAAGTCAGAATGTCAGTACAAAAGTCACATATGACTATTGGCCCAAGGCACACTTCTAACACTTCATACATGCATCAGGTTGAAACTAAAATTGTAATAAAATAGCAAATGACGTATAATTGCATTTTTCTTTAATAGAAACATAACATAACACCTTATAAACATTTATGTGAAAGAAAATTAGAAAAAAAAAGTTTTCTAGAATTATTACAAAATTTTCAAAATCAGCACATATATTTTGTTTTCCAGAAATTCTTAGAAACCAACACATGAGTAGACTAGAGATTAATTAGCAATAAAATAAAAAATGACATTTAATTGAAATTTTCTTTGACAAAAACATAATATAAAATCTTATAAATATTTTTGTGAAAAAAAATCAGAAAAAACATTTTTCTAAAATTTATAAGAATTTTTTGAAATCAACATGCATATTAGTCACAACACAGCAAACAATTTGCACATGTTCAATAGATCACCTTATATATGCATAACTTGCTCTGATAATACTGTTAGGGAGCCATGGATTCATGCATCACATACATGGCAAGGTAGTGGAAATGTCGGAATCAAAATTCCAACCCCATAACATTCCCAGACAAACCAGAATTTATGTGTATGTATAAACAAATTATAAGAACATGAAATTACAACATATTTACCTTGCAAATACTCCTCCTTTCTTGAATCTTCTCCTTGTTTGGGCTGTAGCAAACACTAAACACCTTCCTTGGCCTCTAGAGAACATGCAAAGATGAAGAAAAATCAGTGTGTAAGGGTGGTTATAGCACTAAACAAGACGAGTTCAAGTAGATGCTCTAGTAAGAGTTAGATCAAGACCTAATTAATCTCATGCCACAATAACTTAAGATTACATGAATGAATCTCAAGATCACTCCTCTCAACTTCCAGAACTCTTCTAGACCCTTAGCCTCTCTATTGAGTGTGTTTTATGGCTAAAAAACATGTGTACAAAAGTGAAGAACTCACTTATGTACTACTTGTCATTAAGTCGGTCACGATCGTGGCTTACTTAATTGACAACCATGCACACTTTATTTTTCATCCAATCTTTTATGTGTGTGACCCTTAGGTTCCTAATTATTTTAGTCACTTGAATTAACTCTTAATCTGAGCAAATCATGAAGGATTTCATGATGCCAATTTACCATAATATAAGTGGATTAACACTCGAACTCCTTGATAGTTAATTATCTAACTTACAAACCTTTCCATAGTCAATTATTGTGCAATTTGTCCCTTCACCATCCTATACCTCACTTAGTTCAGAGTATGGGTTATGTGTCAACTCTCACTAGACTGACTATGTTAGATCTATTCCAAGTGATGTTAGTTCTTATTCTGAGATCTCATTACTCTATATGTCATCAAAGACTCTCTTCATGACATATAATTGCTCTGGCCAAAGACTCCCGAGTAATGACCCTAACAAGGGGTTGTGGGTATCATCTCCTTCTATCAGGAGTGGTGAATCCTTTATTGGCTACCCAATTATCTTGGATTACCAATAGCTATATCCAATCACCACCCTATGAGCGACCTCATCTTGAGGAAACAAGGAATGGTGTCAAAGCATAGGATCAATATCCAAGATATCCTTGAGTACCTCAAGTTTAAGGATATTTGCACCATTACTATGGTGAAATTAATCACTGACATTTGATAGATCATCCATATGGTAATCTCGTCACAGTGGGTCATCCTATGTACTTACTACTCTTAGTAAGCATCCACATGTTAACTCTAAACATCTCATGCTTATAGTTTATAAGATCCACTATTTGATCAAATCAAGGAGTATAACATATGTTAGTCTATCTGGATTAATAATGTCTTGTCTCATTAATCCTATGACTAGGGATAATTTAGATACTAATATAATTGTATATGATAGGAATCTCATTATCATGATCTCTTCATGATTTGCTTCATGCTATGTTTTATATCATGGACTTCATTAATTCGATTTAAGAATGACATCAATTCATAAATAAATGAATATCAAATTAATGAAAATTGTCTTTTGCTTTATTAATCAAAATATAGTTTGGACAAAAGTACTAAAGGTGATAGTCTTTAGAACACTACTCTAACAATACGCATGTCCATCTTATATAATATAACTCATTTTGTATAATTACATCTTATATAATATAACTTATTTTGTACAATTACATCATACACAAATCATCATTATTACTGACCTATATTTTCTAATGTATTAATTTCTTCATAAATTGAGAATGTCTAAATTATATTAAAATTGAACCAACTCACACAAATAATTCCTAATGTCAAATTCAAATGTTACAATTCAGTAATTTTATTTATAAATTAACAATGTCTAAATTATATTGAAATTGAACTAACTCACATAAACAATTCCAAATTTCAATTTCAATTTCAATTTTTCCAATCCATTAATTTTTCAAGAATTTCTTATAAACAATTTCACACCAACGCACACAAACAATTCCAAGAATTTCCATTTTTAATAATTCCATTTCCAACAATTTCAACAATCACAAGTCACAAAACATACACAAACAATTTCTATTTTCAACAATTTCAACTATAACAATTCACAATTTACAATTCACAAAACATACATAAACAATTTCTATTTCAACAATTTCAACCATCACAAAATATACATAAACAATTTTTATTTCCAATAATTTCAATTCAACCATCACAAAACATATATAAATAATTTTTATTTCCAATAATTTCAATTCAACCATCACAAAACATATATAAACAATTTTCATTTGCAATAATTTCAATTCAAACATCACAAAACATACATTAACAATTCCATTTCTAACAATTTCCAACAATTTTATTTTTAACAATTTTCAACAATTTCAATTCAACCATTATAAAACGTATATAAACAACCAAACATAATGCAATTGTTTTTTAAATTTCACAGCAAAAAACATCTTAAAAAATCAAAAAATCCAATTCAATATCGGTCGGGTTGGGTTTAGATCTGGATCTATTCCAAATATGGAGAGTTCGAGTGTGTTTCACAGCTGGAAATGTTGCTGGAGATCAGTGGTGGCAGCGGTGGATGACTGGAAGGTGGTGGCATGGAGAGTGATGGCATGGAGGCATGGAGGAGACTCGAGAGTGTAGTGATTGTGTCGTCGCCAGAGAGGGAGAGGCAGCCGTTGGAGAGGAGAACGTGACAGAGAGAGTGTGAGAGTCTGTGAGAGAGAAATACAAAAATGGGAGAAGGAGAGAGAGCAAAGAGTGAGTGTCGAGTGCGGGTTTAAATTTTTTATTTTTTCATTTTTGCAAATAATTCCTTACAATTTTTAAAACTTATGGTATCAACCGGTATTTACCATACAAAATCGCCAGTACCAACCGATACCTACAACCGGTACTACTTAACATAATTTTGTACCATTTTTCAACCCATATGGTACCTTCTGGACAATACTAACTCGTACGATACAAAATTAATAACATTGCTCTTAGGTGCAATTTTCTATAATTTTTTATTACTAATGGTACTTATAACAAAATTTTAATAAGATTTAAAATTTTCCCAAAATTTCAAATTCACCAAAAAGAAATTTAAACAAGGCAACATGCCTTGAGTAGTAAGAAAATGAGAGGAAGATTTAAGAAAATTTGGGGAGAGGTAATAAGGTATGATATAACTCTACTAAAGCTTACCAAAAAATTGGTTCTTAATAAAAAACTTTAGTGAACTAGGATACAGTTAGAGGATTTTATATAGAGAAATCATTCTCTTTTCATAACGAGGTTCTTCTATTTCGTAGACCTTTTGAACCTTTTCTTTCGATTTTTGTATCTTGTCTTTAGCTTAAATACTTTTGTTTAAAGTACTTTCCCTTTTAGTTATTTTAATTATTTATTTCATTTTGTAAAAATATTTGTTTGTTTTATTTACTTTTTTTGGTTTATTTATTTACTTACTTTTATCTTTATTTTGATTTTGAATTTCTTTATTTTTATTTTGAATTTTTTGCTTTTATCTTTATTTTTTAATTTATTTATATATTTATTTTTTATGCATTTGACTATATTTTTCTTCAAACCGTTTTCATTTTTTTCTTGCGAGTTTATCAAAAACGACCTTTCTACTAGTTTAAGGTTACGTACTTTTGAATCTCCTCATACTCTACATCTCATTAGAATTTTTACTAAGGTGTTCTTGTTGTTGTTGTTGTGACTTGTCTTAAGCACAATTTTAAAATACAATCATATTATATTACTTTTTTTATACTGGGACGCAAATACAAACATGTCCATATTTAAGTTGTGTAACTCACACTAACACACGTGTTCTAGGTTGTATCATTCTTCAAAAAGTCTACTTCCATATCATCACACTCATGTTCTAACCTTGTTCACCTAAAGGCCATTGGAAAACACTCGTCTTCTTTCAAAATTGCGCATTTGTATACATGAGTCATACATAATAATTGGGTAAAAGACAAAAATAGCCAATATACATAAGAAAATTTTGGAAAAACTCCTTATTATTTGGAATTATCAAAAAAGAGTTTTTGTAGTTTAATCTTATTCAAAAAAAATTGTCTAGAGTTGACTTTTGTTAAAAAAACTAATAGAATTTCTTACTTGATAAAGTTGGTCCACGTGGATCATTCAAAATCAATTGAAATAGACCAACTAAACCTAAATTTTTTACATTATCCATTTTTAAACCCGATCTGATCTTAGAAATAACCTAAACCCTAACTGAGATACCCAAGAAAGGTAAATCTATGATTAAATAAGGTTTTATAATATAAGGATGTATTATTTAGTCTTTAGTTGATATAATTAAACTATGCTTAAACCTATTCTTGATATTTCTTATACAGTTTAAAGATGTGAATTATAAGTTATTTTCTACTTTGTCAAAAAAAGCCATTTCCTTTTTGTTCATGTTTATTGTGATACAGATATGGATATTAGAGAATATCTAGATAGAAATAATGATGGCTTTCATCAATTCTCTTTATATCATAGAAATTAGTTAATCAAGAAACTTTTTTAGCAAGAAAAATTCTTTCAATCACTTGAGAAGGCATAAGCACAACAATCTCTAAACCACAGTGATTTGGGAGAATAATTAGGTTTAGAAAGTGAACAGAGTCATAGGGGTTAGGTTATTTTCAAGGTCAGGTTAGGTTAAAAAATAATTGGATTAAAAATTTAGGCCAAATTGGCCTATGTTATTTGATTTTGATTCAACTTTGTCACATCAGATGTTACTTTAATGGATGTTAACTCCAGAGAATTTTTTTGGACAAGCTCAAACTATATGAACTTTTTTCCCTAATTCCAAATAATATGGTTTCTTTAGTATTTCTCTAAGTACTTGGGGTGTTATGGTCTTTTACCCTATAATGATTTTAAATTTTCTGAACATACTCCAAATATGATGAGATCTAACCTCATTTAACACTTTAAAACATTGATCAAATCTAATCAATACTTGTACTCTTCTGCAATAACCAAATTTGTCAAACATGTGAGCTGCATCTTTCAAAATGTAAACCTTTTTCAATAACCTTTGCCTATGAAATCAATTTCATAATCTTTTGAAACTTCATATCTTCCATCATAGTACTCATATCCTCTAAAAGGTAATTTGATCCTCATTACTGACGATAACTGTATACAAAATCAAATCTTCCTAATCATATCTATTTAGTAGCCTAATAATATCTCACTCCATTTGTGGCTATATTATGATGTTGCTCTTCCTCTATCAATTTTCTAGAATTTCCTCAATTCAAATTTTTAATTCTTTCAACATATGTTTCATATTATTCCAATTCCACTTATGCCACTTTTGAACCACTAGTGCTCTCAGCTTACCCTAACATATCTTCTCCATTTATTTATTTCAATATATGCTACTTCTCAAATACTACACCCTTAATATCACCTTATAATTTTAAATAAGTGTAACGAATTTATAGAAATATAACTTGTAGTGTTTTACACATTTGATAAAATTTTCTCATGAAGTTTTATCATTTCTCACTCTCTAGGATAACAGAACCACATATATAGTAATTTTATACTATCTTTTTCTAACTTTACTATAATAACTTCCACCCTATAGCTAGGCTCCTACTTAGTTTTTAGATATTTCACATTAGTCTTAGCCTTATACCACATTAGTGGAATCCTTTACCACCTTAAGATTTGTTCTATCAATTTTATAACTAGACGGTTCATATGTAATGTACCTAAAAGATCATATTTTTCCTTAATTTTGTTACATGTCAAATATCGCACAATATTCTGTCAACACCATCAAACATCTTATTTCTAACTTCTTGTGCTCTATTAACTTCCCAAGCTTTATCATTCCCCTACCAAAGATAATCAAAGCTACCAGGAATGTATAATACAAATCAATCCCTATTTAGTTTCATCGATGTGAGCATCTTGTATCCAATATCCTTAACTTTTGAAGTTGATTTGTAAAAAGTAGCATATTTTAGTCACTACAATTTGAGTTTTTGTCAGCAATATAGTAGATCTTGATAAACCATCAATTTTCTTTTCATTACCTTGCTTCTTCTTGTATGGATAATATCTTCTAGTATATTCAATTTGCTCGTATTTGTAACATTAAACCATCTTTTTACTTTTGAAATTTAAGTTATTACTCTTTTTAAACTAGCCATCTATACTCTACTTTCATTTGATATGTATCTAAAATTAAGAAGGTGTTACTTCTAGTTCTTGTTTTATTATGGTTTTGTTGAATTAATCATGTGAATTTGTTGATTTAAGTTTTTCTATTTACTTTTTAATGCTTTCTTTATATATTACTGCCTTTCTTGTAATAGAGTGATTTATCATCTTTTATGTCCTTTGTTGCATTTATGAGCTTGCATAATATTAAAATAAGATATATCTTTTATTTTTCTAATTTGGGAATACAAGCTGATTTCTTCAACTTACCCAGTTGAATGGGACTATGATGGAGAGGCTAAATATTATTACTATAACTTAAAAGCACCTAGATGGACTTCCTAAACTGATGAAAATTCAGGAAGAAGATTTTATGGCTGTCGACTATTTCTGATAATTTTGTACATTTTGATGTTGTTTTATATAAATATGTTCATATTTTTCATTGACGAATTGCTCTTTTTTGTTTCATGGTAGAGTGAAAATGTCTGTGGATTTCATGAATGGCATGATCAAAGATTTTCTTTAAGAGCAAGACAGATTGTCTTAAAGCTGAAAAATAGAGAGAAAATGTTATACCATCAAACTATTCTATTGAAGGCTAAAGTGGCAAATTTAAGAGAAAATGTTGTAGAGGTTTTGGAAGTTAAAATTATTGCAGAAAATTTCAAGTTAAAGAATGAGTTATATGCCATGATAAGTAGTAATGAAACATATTCAACAAATAGTTGGAAATTTGTAGCTTATTTAAGCTTTTGTTTTCTAGTTTCACTTTTGTTTGTTACCATAAATAGTGAAGGCAATTTAAGCAATAGTTGTATGTTAAAAGCCCTACCTGGAAATAGTTTTATATATTATAACAATGTCTAAATGCAATCGAGCTTACAAATTCGTTTTGTGGCATACATATACAAATGTAGTTTTATCATCTATCATTCATAAACTTAAAAAAAAAACCCTAAAAGAAAAGAAAAAACAATTCTGATTGAAAATGCCTATCATTGCATTCTTTCATATAATAACATATAAATGCCAATAAGATCCTTACATTAATAGCAACTGTCAAATGACATTCAATAGATATCTATCCTATTAACCAAAATTCCATCAATCATCAAGTTAAACAAATATCACAAAATTGATGGATATATGTATCATCCATTGTTCATTACACAAAACACTAACAAACACAGTTTTGTTTACATTTTCTCCTTTCCGTTTAAAGATGTAGTTTGACTTCTTAAATTGGATTCACATGCTCAGTAACAACTTGCTTGCTCTTTTTTTATTTCTGCCCAGGGTATATTCGTCTCTGACTTGGCCTTCCAAGTTGTAGATAAAATGTAAACATTATTAACTTCAGTTGTATCACTTAATTAATGTTTAATAAGAATGAAAAAATTAAACAGATAATTAATGTTTAATAAAAATGAAAAATTTTAACGTTTACATTTAGCATCTACAACCCTATTGTTGGATTTGTGTATATCTCTATCCCTTCCATCTGTTTCTTAAACTTCCTATTTGCTTCATGTTGAAGAGAAGAGAATGTGACAAGCCTTTTTCCTAAAATTTTGTATTGAGAATATGGGTTAGATCTGCCAACACCAAACATCCTTGTTCTGCTTTCATCATCTGCAACACTATAGCCAGGCCCTCAAAAACCTACAACGACATTTAAAGTTTTGCTTTTGGTGGTGTCCTTTGAAGATGTAGAAACCCTATTACATCCTATGATTTGTATAAACCCTATTACAGTCATGAGTGTCCCTAAATTTCCTAACTTGAAATGACTGTAGCTTCCTATCAAATGCTCCATATATATTCCAAAGGCAGATCTCTGTCCTACATTTACCTTGTAAAAAATTGGGCTTATTTTTGGTAAACATGACAACCTGTTTTTATAGATAATAAACTAACTGCACACTTCAATTGCAAATGATTAAGAAAAATCATCCCTAATTCAATATTGGGCTCAGGAATATTTTCACCACAAACAGGGTATTTTCTTTTTCTCTTAGTCGCATCATCTACCATATCATCTATATCAATAATAAGTTCCCCATAGTCATCACTGTCATAATATATAAAAAAAACTACCTCATCTTCATCATTTTCATCACCTGCATCATCTTCGTCACCTACATCATCCTCATGGTCTCCATCATCTTCATCTCCTTCCTCTAAATCCTCTGCAGCTAAACCATCCTTATTAACATCCACAAACTCAACTCCTTCCCATTCACCTTTTGGATTCCTAAACTTAACTTTGAAATCATCTCCCTCATCTCTATTATATTCCTTATCTCCGTCATTTACATCATCAACTCATTCATCTCCATTATCCTCCATATTAGCTCCATCTCCAACATATCCATCATCAACATTTGAGACATCATCCAAGTTTTCTGCATTCTCTACATTTTCATCAGTATTATCTACATTACCTCCAGACCCTACATTATTAACCTTTTAACCCTCATGTTCAACTACGTTATCTCGATTAACATTTTCTACATTTTCTTCAACAACTCCATTATTTACATTATCTTCAAACCCTAAATTATTAACATCCTAACTATTATCTTCAACTACATTATTCTTATTAAGTTCATTAGGTTCATCCTCAATCAACTCAGGAGGTAATTCAAGGATATCTACACTATGTTCAATATAAATATCAATAGCACCAGTACGCATCATCTCACTAACCATATCTAACACACTAGCATCATCTTCTACAACTCTCAAACCATTAGATAGTTGAAAACCAGGCCTAAGATAAAAAATCTTGTTCACATTGTTATAGCCATTAATCTTACATAAATCAACTAGTTCAAAGTAGCTGAGTAAGTCAGGATCAAATTCTATTTTATCCACAAAACTACTATTATACCTAAGATTATCGCCCATATTAACCAATGATCCCGCATGGTGAAATCTTAGAATGACCTCACCAAATGCAACTATGCCAAACTATAATGCAACACACCCTAATAGACAAACTAATATTAGTTAATTATTCTTCCAATACCTCATTATCAAATTTTAAAAAGACAAACACACAAAACAGAGATATTATAGAACAAGTGACCATTAACTTAAAATTTGGTTTCATCCTATTACATTATGCTAATATCATATTAAAAATCAATAAAGTTAAATACTATTGCAAATAAGTATATGGATTTCATTAAATTAAGATAATAACATTTTAGAGCACAAAAAATCATAAGATACAGAATGTGGAGTTCTAACGTGGTTTTAAAATGTGAATTCTTGATGTTCAATATCCTTTGACTTTCGAGTGAAATTTAAAAACCTAATTTCTGTAGCTCGCTAGACAAAACCCTAAATAATCTTAGATTAACCCTTCAAACACCAAAAATTCTCAAATTCGCCACTAATAAACCCCAATTCTAGATCCCTAAATTAAATTGATACTATAAGTAATCCCTAAACTAAATAAAACCACAACATTTGAAACCCCATTCCTAAAATTTTTCCTTTTCAAAAACCTTGCTACTCGACAAGATAAGTTTCCGAGAGAGAGGGGGTGAATATTTGGGGATTACAAGTAAATTTAAGGTTTTGAGTAAAAATTGAAATGATTTTCTTTTTTTCTTTTCTAAAAATCCACGTTGTTTTTGTGTGTTTGACGTGATATCTAAAATCTACCTGGTCTCTCCAAATGAACTTTTTATATATAGAATACACGAGTGTATAACCCTGCCATATTTCTGTTCAAAATATCCTAACATTGAGCATAATCGATAATGTTTAGATCTTACTTGAGTAGGTTAAAATGTTTGATCCTAAATTGATCAAATATGAAAACATTTGAACTAAAATAAGGCATTTAGCCTTTAGACATATATTATATAAACTTTTCATATCATAAATAACTTATAAATTACATTTTTATACAAATTATTACAAATGAGTCACAATTTCAATTTAAATAGTTGTGAAAGTTTAATTCTTATAATGAATAAATCTCATATAATTAAAGATTATTTGAGCAGTTACTCGCATTATTTATACTATCTCGTAGAGGATAAGATGCTAGTATTTACAATTAGAATTCTTTTTTTGAAAATTTTTACGATTGGCAATTTGGCTTAACTTGAGTTGATTTAATCAACTTAAAGTTCAGATTGAGTTTGGATATGGAGCATCAATCAGAGATTCGATAGATGATTTAAACTACTCGCACTCCCACCAGAAAATGATATTATTGTAATAAATTTCCCTAAAGCGATATTATTTTAAGTGAGATGAATTTGAATTCAAACCATGGGGATCAAACTTGATTAAAGTTCGAGCGAAATTCATACTACAACCAAAAGGGTGGAATTGGTGACGATCTCGTTGCTATTTCTATAATTATTAGTTAAAGATGGATTTGATTATTTGTAGTTAAGTATGAATTTGACTAATTGTAGTTAACCTAACTTACAGTAATTACTTAATTACAATGTTATAGTAATAATCTATAGATTAAATTTAAAAACCCAAAGGAAATGATTCTTTACAAAATTTTGAATGCAATAAAATCATATATAAAAGTAATAATCAATGTTATAAAAATTAAATCAAAATACCTTATTTAATTGTGAAAATTTTGAATCGGCAAACTTTTTTAGAAATGGTAATCTTGACCCGATCCATCTGACCTCAAGAAAATGTACAAAACAATGTCGTTTTGTCAAGTTTTTTTTAAAAAAAGTGTAGCCAAGCCGACTTTGCCTATCTTGTCCAGTGCTTCATGCCATCAGTAAACTTTTTAGTTCAACTTTTAATTTTTTGATTTAATTTCGTTTAATAATTTTTGTTATTAAAAATTAATTAGTTTACAGTTTTTATCATCATCATCATTTTTATTTAATACTTTTATTTTAAAATTATATTTTAATTTTTTAATAAAAAAGAATAATTATCCTGTTTAACATTTTAAATCTTAAATGTCACTCTCTGATTTTTAAAATATCCTTAATAATAACAAAAAGTTTAATGACACAACCCTCCGCAAAAATTTATCTCCGTGAATCTCCCGCCGGCCGGCCACCAGTCACCACCCACTACCATCCCTTTGTCTCGTTCTCCGTCGAATCTTCTGTTTACGAGTTTAATATTGAAATGTCCATCTTCTTCACACTACCCACTCCAAGGGTTTGTCGCGCTCTCTCTCATGGCCACGCCTCCCTCTCTCTTGCTCCTCTTCATCTTCTCCTTCGCCTTCTCTACCGCTCATTCTTCCACGATCGGCGTCGAGTACATCTCTCGCCTCCTCGACATCCAAGAACGCGAGCGCGCTCCTCCCTCTGTTCAACTCGCTGCCGCTCGCAGCGTCCTCCGTCGCTTGCTTCCCTCTCATTCTACAGCATTCGACTTTGGAATTGTCTCTAAGGTGCGTGCTTCGTGGAGAGATATTCTGTTTTTGTATCACTGTAGAGTGTAGAGTGTATGCTTTTGAAATCTGCTTTATTTGAGAACTCAAGAGTATAGTGTATGTAGCTGTCGTTTTTGTGTTGTTTGTGTACAGGAGCAATGTGGCGGGAAATCTTGCTTTATTATCGAGAATCAGCCTTATTTTATGGGAGTAGGATCTCCAGAGATTCTGTTAGTTGAATTGCTTAACAGTATATCCTTTTTGTCTTCTAAGTGGTGTCAAGTATTTAGTGGCACCCATTTTCTGTGCATTGAATAGCTTATGAGTATGATTGTATATGGTGTTTTGGGCTCTCTCGTATTAGAATTTCTGGGGTCACTGCAGTGGAAGTCTTGGCTGGTCTGCATTGGTATTTGAAGTATTTCTGTGCTGCGCATATATCATGGGACAAAACTGGTGGTGCGCAACTAAATTCAGTACCTAAATTGGGTTCTCTTCCTCGTGTTCAAAGTCCTATCATTGTAAGCAGACCGGTTCCTTGGAATTATTACCAGAACGCTGTTACATCTAGCTGTAAGTCCCAATGCTAACAGAGACCTGCTGTCAATGGCTATAGCTTCAGACTCTGAAAAATATGACCTAAATTTAACTTATACCTTTGCAAAGATTCATTTGCTTGGTGGGACTGGAAAAGATGGGAAAAAGAGATTGATTGGATGGCTCTCCAAGGAATCAACTTGCCCTTGGCTTTTACTGGTCAAGAGGCTATATTGCAAAAAGTTTTCCAGGTGCCTTTCCTCTCCTTGTCATGTTTACTTGTTTGTTAGCTTTATAACTTATCTGTTTTCCTTTGAACGGTAGAATGCAACAATAGTTCTACATTTTCTTTAGGAACATGTTACTGAAAGTGATTTCTTCTTATTATCTTCTTCACGTTGTTGGTTCTTAGTCTTACATTAGTTCAGAATTTAGGATTTTCTAAAATGTACTTGATAGTTTTTACTCCTTGTGGGTAAGTACCATGACTAAATAGCACTATAGCAGCTTCTGGCTGCTCAAAAATCAGTTTTGATATTGCCTCTTAATATCTATTCCTGAAATGATTTATTCTTCACTTCTGCAGAAATTCAATTTAAGCAAAGAAGATTTAGATGATTTTTTTGGAGGTCCTGCATTTCTTGCTTGGTCTAGAATGGCAAATTTACACAGGTGCACTTATAACCTAGATTTATTGTTTTGGTTCACTTTAAATTCTAGGTAGAAAGTTTTTTTTTCTTTTTTCAATTCCTTCACAAAGTTTAGTAAATATTCGCCACAATGAAAGGTTATGCTGCTCTTTCAAACTTTTGATGTTATGGAGCACAGAATTTGAGATCATTTAAATCAGTAGGTGAAGTTTTTTCATGATGAGAATATATACTTAAACCAAAATATGAGGATTCCTGTATAAACAACATAAGGATTCCTGTATAAACAACATAAGGATTCCTGTATAAACACCTTTCTTTTCAATCTAAGGTGGGGTGGACCACTACCACAAAGTTGGCTTGATCAACAACTAGCTTTGCAGAAGAAAATACTTGCCAGGATGTATGATCTAGGGATGACGCCAGGTAACAATTTCAATTCATTAGTAAAGATGAAATTCACCTTCCTCCCCAACCATCCTTTCTGTCCTATATCTTCTATGAAGCGTAACATATTTAAAGCTATTCTTAGAGGCTTTTAAGAAGCCATTTAGAAGAAGTAAAGCTATTTCATAGGAGAAAGCAGTAAGACACATTAAAATTTTTAGATCTTTTGCTTCTCCAACTTCTGCTAAACATAATGTTCACAATACTTTTGAATCAACTTTTCCAGTCCTTCCAGCCTTTTCTGGAAATGTTCCCGCTGCATTAAGAAATATATATCCATCAGCAAAGATAACTCGCTTGGGAAACTGGTAAGTGCTAATTGGTGCAAATAAGACACCAAATCTTCAACTTGTGAAAACTTGCTAATTTGGATGCATTCTATGGTTGCATCAATGGGAGACATAACACCCAATAAACGCTTGTGAAAAATCCTGCTCCAGGTTTTCGGTTGAGAGTGACACCCGATGGTGCTGTACTTATCTTCTTGATGCAACTGACCCCTTGTTCATTGAGATTGGGAGAGCATTTATTCAACAACAGTTGAGAGGTGCAATTGTCTTAGTTCCAAATTAGTTGAATATTATGTTTCTCATGTTAACAAATGTGTCAATGTTGCAAACGTTTTGATTTTTGGTATCATCTTTTGGTCAGAGTATGGAAGGACAGGGCATATGTACAACTGGTAAGGTTATCTTCCCTACAGCTAATTTTGGATACATATGCCAGCTGGACTGTGAAGTTATTGCCTTTTATTGGCTGATTCCTTAAAGTGACTCATTAGCTCACTATTGTTTGTAGTTTCTGTAAAATTATAGGCTAAGTTTGTTCAAGTCTTTAAAATGTGTATATTCTGACTCATGGCAGCGACACCTTTGATGAGAATACTCCACCAGTTGATGATCCAGAGTACATTTCTTCACTAGGTGCAGCAATCTTTGAGGGAATGCAGAGTGGTGATGATCATTCAGTCTGGCTTATGCAGGTGGATCAATTTTGGTTGTGCGGTTATATTATTCAGCCTTACTAGTTCTCAAATTGGTCTGTGATTGACTTTGTTCACATTCAGTGTACTACAGCTTGTGCATTTCGATGCTTTGTCTTGATGAATATTCAAAATCACCCTTGCTATCTTACTAAGTTAATATTGATTTCTGCATCAGTAATTTGTCTTTAAAAATCATCTAGTAATTGCAAGGACTTTGCATTTGGTCCTAATGTCCTGATTTTTTTTTTCTTCCTGCAGGGTTGGTTGTTCTCCTATGATCCCTTTTGGAGGCCTCCACAAATGAAGGTTTTAATTTTTGATTAGCTTTGTTTTCTGATTGTAGGTCTTGGTGAAACATCTCAAAGATGGTCACCAAAATTTTCTCTTTACTTCCTTCTGTTGGGAATGTCTAACATAACGGTAGAACGTCAAGTTTAGTTAGCAGCATACGGATTTAAGTTTCTGTGAAGAATATGCATGTGACACTATGGAAAAATTGATTATATCTTTTCTATCTTCATAATATAAATTCTTAAGGGTTAGGACATGATTAATAGAAGAAAAAATTCATATTGGAAATCCCAAAATGATAAAAGTTGATCTTCGAACAGAAGTAAAAATCAATGGTTGACAATATGGGGATTTTTCCGTAGCCTTACCATATCAAACATGTATTACACCTTGCCACTGAGGAAAGTGCTGTATGCTATAATTTTTCAACCTTTGCTTCTTCTTTATCATCCAAAAATTGAAGTCAATATCATTTTGTTTCATGCAAGAGTTTGGAAATAAACTTTTAAGAACTCCACACAAAAGTTATCATATTTTTTTCATATGTAACAGTATTCACAATCTTTACTATGTATGTCTACTACAGATTTTAATCTTGTCAGAATCCGTGCACCGTCCACTACACCAATTGCCTCCATTGGAACATTTCTGGTGGCCATCTGCAATTCTCTATATGCACATGCCTGCATAAAATATTGAATGTACATAGCGTAGTTTGAAATTTTAGATTCATTTTAGTGCAAATTGATAACTACATTTGGTCCATGTTTAGTCTACATGCCTGTCTTATCCCATCATGAGATTATGGCTTCGCATTGTTCAAATTTGTCATTTCAATTGATTGTGATGTTAGTTTCTGCCAACATCCAACTTTCTCCAGGCACTTCTACATTCTGTTCCTTTGGGGAGGCTTGTAGTCCTTGATCTTTTTGCTGAAGTCAAACCCATATGGATTACCTCAGAGCAGTTTTATGGCATCCCTTACATCTGGAAAGTTCTTTTTTTTGCCCGATAGTTAATGCTCTTGACTGACTTTCAAATTTTGTTTTACTTTTGATTAAGCTGCTAATTTGGAAAACAAATATTACAGTGGTGTTGCCTCTTGCATAGAAAGCAATTTTAAATTGTGAAATGGGTTGTTAGCGCTCCAAACTAAACTGATTCAAGTTGAAGATCTGAAAAACAACCTAACGGACAACTTGCTAGTTAATGAAACTTAATCAATTATATTATCTACATATTTTTCATTTCTTTATGCAAAGATTGCAATTGTGTTTTGATTTATTTGTTCCATGATATCCAGGTGTATGCTGCATAACTTTGCAGGAAATATAGAAATGTATGGGGTTTTAGATTCAATAGCTTCTGGTCCAGTCAAGGCGAGAACGAGTCAGAACTCAACAATGGCAAGTTTATTCTTTTGAATCATCGCCTGATCTGACATTTCTCTGCAAAAGAATAATCAGGACCTTGTTTGCCAATTGTACAATGAATTCCATGATTTTGCATCTTTCAACTCAGAAATTATTTTCCAAATTATTCATTCACTCGGTACCAAATGACTATATTTTTCATATTTTACTTTATGAAGGTTGGTGTTGGAATGTCGATGGAAGGAATAGAACAGAATCCTGTAGTATATGATCTGATGTCTGAAATGGCATTTCAACATAACAATATTGATGTCAAGGTAATGTTAAAGTTATTCCTTAATCCCCGTAATTTTCATCCTTTATTTTTCCAAAAATTTCCATCTCACAATATTAGAAACATTATGTTCCAAGCTTAGATAATCGTTACCTATTGCAGAAGCATTTTCTTGTATAATGTTACGTCTTTAATTTGTTTTTTTTACTTAGTATTCTTATTCGAGTTAGTTTAGAACTTCAAACACCCGGTATGCCCTTATGCAAATAAAAACATTTTACCAAGTATAATGAAAATTCATTTTCCTTGTACAAGTTTATTTTTTCTAACATATAGGAATCACTTAGCACTGCAATTGCTGTTGGTAGTTGCAGAAGGCAACAGGCCCTGCAAAGTTATTGTAATTGATTGACCTCCTATAATTCTCGATGCTTATTGGTAACCCATATGTTTCCATAAATAACAAAAACTGTCAGGCCATACATTCACTAACTTATCACTCGACCAGTTGGGTTGTCAGGCCATACATTCACTAACTTGTCTTTCTTATAGGCTTGGCTGGATTTGTACTCAACAAGACGTTATGGCAGTTCAGTACCTTTAGTGAAGGATGCCTGGATTATTCTATATTACACGATTTATAATTGCACAGATGGTGCCTATGTAAGTTTCAAAGTTGCTGCTTGATCATGTTCATATTTTAGTGGGATCTCATAATAAGTGGGATAGAATTGCATATTTTGTACACTATCTCAAGTAGGATGTTGCGCTAGTCCAAGTTGTCCTGGGGTTCTCCAATTTCATGTTCAAGAATGACTACTACTCGTAATGATGGCATTAGGCTGGGAATTTTTTGTAAGGCATCAGACCATATCTGAGGCCCAACAAACCTGAGACCGTGATTCGAACTTAGATCCAAGCCTAAACTAGATCAGGCTTGGGTGGCCTGAAGTCTGGTCATATCAGACCGTATCTGTTAAATTCAAATCGGGTCAGTTTTGGGCTCAAATGTCATCCCTAGGAGTGAGGCAATTGTGTCTAGTTGTGTATTTAAACTTCTATCTAGATTTTCTGTTTTTTCTTTGTTTGCATGAAGTCATATAGTCCCTCTTATATTGGACCAGGACAAAAATAGAGATGTCATCGTAGCATTTCCTGATGTTGATCCTTTCTTCATTTCGGTTTCTCACCCAAGTTATAACCGCAATGGCAACCCATTATCAAGGATGGTTATATCTAATCGAAATGCTGATTCATATGACCGACCGCACTTATGGTACTCAACTTCTGAAGTTTTGCGTGCATTAGAACTTTTCATTGCCAGTGGGGATGAATTATCAAACAGTCATGCTTACAGGTTGGCATTTTTGGGTTTGAAAAGCTTTTGTAATAAATATCTTTTAGGTCTCAAATTCATATGGATTCCATTGATATCTTTGTTGTTATACTTCATATTCACTTGGTTTTTCCATTTTATCTTCAGCTATGACTTGGTTGATCTAACAAGACAAGCTTTGGCAAAATATGCGAATGAGCTGTTCTTAAAGATAATTGAAGCTTACATGTTAAATGATGTCAACGGAGTTGCTTGGCAGAGCCAAATGTTTCTGGGCCTTGTGGATGACATGGACACACTATTGCAATGCCATGAGGGATTTCTTCTGGGCCCTTGGTTAGAAAGTGCAAAGAATCTTGCCAAAGATACAGAGGAGGAAAAACAAGTTAGAGGCTTCATGAACTATTATTTAAAACTTGCCAACATTAAGCATGTTGTTTTTCCCTTTCTAGTGAAATACTCCTAATTTGTCCTATGTTGCAGTACGAATGGAACGCAAGAACTCAGCTAACTATGTGGTATGACAATACTGACGAGGAAGCAAGTCTTCTTCGTGATTACGGTAAGAAACTAGCCTAATTAATTTGATTTGCCATTTTTGATTGAGTGAATGGTGTAAGTTTTGTCTGTTTTTCTTCTGGTCAGTCAGTCTCATTGTTGGATGATTAGGGACTTTTGCAACATAAACGTGAGAATTTTTCCTTGAGGAATTAACTGCAGAATATTTTCTGTGATCCCTTATAATCCACTTACTGTAGCAAACAAATACTGGAGCGGCCTTCTACATGAATATTATGGTCCGCGAGCAGCCATATACTTCAAATACTTGATTGACAGCTTGGAGAATGGTCATGGCTTCCAGCTGAAGAATTGGAGGAGAGAATGGATAAAGCTCACTAATAACTGGCAAAAAAGTCGAAACACATTCTCGTTAAAGAGCACTGGAAATGCCCTGAACACATCTAGGTGGCTTTACAACAAGTACTTGCGCAATCCTGATGCATATAATGGCCAACTTAAGCCACCACAGGACGAGGTCTCTCTGGCAGAAGTCCTGGAAGGCAGTAATGTGTATATACGGTAAGTAATATGTACTTTTGCAGGTTTGCCTGCATAATATCTACCTAGACCAAAACCTGTAAGTAGAGGAGTTTTTAGCAAATGTGGCGTCCTATAATGGTGTCGTATGACAGATCTTGAATGGTATTAATAATTGGCAGGAAATTTCACTTTCGGTTGGGGAATAACGGAGTTAGAGCATCAAAATGGAATGGTCAGATATGATTAATGCTGACTTACAATAATTTATATGAATAACAAACTTTTGCTAATTAAATCACTTGTTGCCCTTAGAAATAACTATCAATAGGCTAAAAATCAACATATTGCATAAGGTTCTTTTATTTGTGGAATCCTAAAAGAGTTTGATGTACGTCTCTGTTTTAATATATTTTTACAAAGGGTTATTCCCATTGTTATGAATACTGTATCGGAATAAAATTGGTACCAAAATTTAAGTTATGGTACCGGATGTAAATATCAGTCGGTATCGACCAATACCAATCGGTACTAGCCGGTACCGGCGGTATTCAAAATACCGGTTAAATACCGGCCGATACCGGAAATTTAAAAAAATTAGAAGATTTTGTTGCAAAAATTTCAAAATTTTCCAAAATCTGCCTCCCTCCCTCCCTCTTGTCTCTCTTTCCCCCTTTTTTTCAAAGTTTTTTAATTAGTTATTTTATTTATTTTAACTTTTATAATTATTGTGAATTTTTAATTTTTGTTTTTAAATAATAATAAATATTCTTATTACTAATAATAATTAT
>JANQBM010000007.1:23755695-23771556 GCA_025594535.1 Erythroxylum domingense | reverse complement strand
ATTTATTTATTTTTAGTTCATTATATAATAATAAACATTGATGTATTTTTTATTTCAATAAAATATTTTATTTTTATAAAATTTTCATCTTATTTATTATATTCCGATTTTATAACAGTTCACTATCAGTTAAACCTTTAAACCTTAAATTTTTCCTTCGATCGATTCAATTCTCTGTCCAGTTTTAAAATATTGGGTTCACCACAATGGATTGAAATCGTCTGTGCCTATTGTTTTTATTTGCCTGTGCCTCGTTAATTTCAACCACTCATTCACAGTGGATTTCATTATCAAAAAGATATGTCAACTTAATGTGTATCGTGTCAGAATCTGAACTGCAGCCTGCAGGGCCGTACCACGCGGAGGGGTCTGCTGTAACCATCAATTCATACTTTATCGCTTCACCACTAAAATACATGTTAACGTTGTTAATCAAAATCCATATAAGATAAGACTATTCACTACTCAAAAATGACTTTTGGCTAATTTAATAGCAACTCATCTTTCCGGTGTTTACCCTTCCACAATTTAGAACTCTAAACCGGAGCTTGCAAGCTCTGAAAATGGCTATATCTATTCCATGTCGACGTCTATTTATCGATGGAGAGTGGAGAGAGCCCGTGCTCAAGAAGCGGATTCCGATCATCAACCCCACTACCGAAGATATTATCGGTTTGTCTGTTCAATGCTTTTCCATCTGAGCTAGCTTCTGTTTGCTTGTTTAACTTCATTTGTGAGGGCTTGTTCCTGCTGTTTTCCTTTTTTGGGTTGTGGGTTGGCTTCAGTTTTGGCTGTGTTATATGAATTTGTCTTCTTGTTGGAGTCCAGTCAAAGCGTCCCAAGAGTGGAGAAATTTGATTGTGTTGAGCTTGTGGAACTGGATTCAGGTGATATTCCCGCAGCTACGAAAGAAGACGTGGAGATTGCAGTGGAAGCGGCTCGTAGAGCATTTTACCGGAACAAAGGCAAAGATTGGGCCTTTACTACTGGTGCTTATCGTGCCAAGTACTTGCGTGCTATTGCTGCTAAGGTAATACTGGATTTGATCTTTAGGAGTTTGTGTTGTTTCGCTTCCCAAACTGTTTTACCGAAAAATTTCCATCTCTTTTTCCCAGACTGATGATTTTCTACTTGGTTCAGCTTGTATAAGTCTTTCTTCAAACTGTTAATTTACTTTGTTGTTAGCAGTCTAGAGTCTAGATCTTTTACTTGTTTAGTTGTTCGTGAGATAATCGAGGGCTTCATGTAATGTGATTGAAGTTTTGGGATGGTACAGTTAGAAAGGGTATAGATCTTTAAGCACTGAATCCTACCGTAAAAATCGAGTGGATTAGAGCAAGTTCGTAGTTAAAATAGGACTGAAAAAATAGTAATGAATATACAAATTTTATGTGGAAAATTCCTAAATCAGGGTAAAAATCACGGGCAAAGATAGAAGAATTTTACTACTGAAAAAATTTAAAAATTACAAGGAGAAAACTACACTCACAAAAATATACATAATATTTTTGTCTCTCTGTCTCTTTTTTCTCTCTTACCTCACGTCTCTCTGTTATGCTCTGCCCATATGCAATCTCTTTGTTCATCTCCTGCTTATTTATAGGCAGGAGAATGAAGATATGGCCAAGCATGGTAGGCACCGAAATGCCTACCATATTTGACTTCTACTTTGGTAGGCACCAAATTAGGTGCTTACCAGCAGCAATTATTTGACAAGTTTCTTACTTGAAGATTTGATTGATAATTAATCATATCTTCACACCATTCTTTCTACCTTGCCATTTTATGTTGCTTATGTCTCTGTCAGGCTACACGAGGATCGATACCATATAAATTTGTCAACGTTGATTATTTTTGTCATAAAATTTGTGAGGTTATCGATGGTATAAATTTTCTGAATATCCACAGTTTTTTCTTCCACTTTCTCACGAACGAAGTGATATTGAACTTGAATATGTTTTATCTTTGAATGAAATGTTGGATTCTTTGCAAGATGCAAAGCACTTTGGTTATCACAAAATAGAGTAATATTTTCTTGTTTATACCCAAGTTCTTCCAACATTTTCAACCACACTGCTTTTTTACTAGTTTGTATAGCTGTTACATATTCTGCTTCTGTTGTTGACATAGCCACAACTGATTGCAACTTTGAAACCCAGCTCACAGCTCCTTTAGTTAGTGTAAACACATATTCTGTAGTGGATTTACTTTTATCAAGATCACTTGCATAATCAACATCAACATATCTTTTAACAGTAAAATATGATCTTTCATAACATAATGCAACATTTGAGGTTCCCTTGATATATCTGAGAATCCTCTTAAGAGTATTCTAATGATCTCGATCAGGATTCGCCATGTATCGACTAACTATTTTCACTGCATATGCAATGTCTGGTCTTGTACAAATCATAACGAACATTAAACTTCTCACTGCTGATGCATACGGTACTCGAGATATCTCCATCATTTCTTCTTCATTGTTAGGACTCATACTTGAAGATAACTTGAAATTAACAAGAAGAGGGGTATAAATTGACTTACTGTCTTGCATGTTAAATCGCCGCAACATTTTCTTCAAATAATTCTTCTGAAAAGGTCAAATCTTCTTATTATTTCTGTCTCGGTGAATTTGCATCTATAGAATCTTGTTTGCTAGTTCCAAGTCCTTTATATCAAATTCCCTTTTCACCTGTATTGTTGTAGTCTTTGGATTCTCTCGCACAGTGCCAACATTTTTTACTTACTTTTGATCCTTATCTTCCATGAAGATGGCATCGTTACTGATAACAATCTTGTGGGTAGTGGGATTCCACAAACGATACTTACTCATTCAGCATATCTTAAGAAAATATATCTTCTAAATTTTGGGATCCAACTTGATATTTTCTTGGGCATTGAACATCACATAGACAGGACTTTCAAATATATAGAAGTTGGAATAATCCGCTAGTTTACTAGTCCACTTCTCCATTAGTGTCTTCAACTCAATTGTAATTAATGGAGTTCGATTCACCACATAGCTTGCAGTTATTAACATTGCTCTTGTTCTTTCCAATAGAGTTCTATTTATCCGCTCTACTACTTCATTTTGTTGAAGAATGTATGTTGTCGTGAACTGCCTTTTGATGCTTTTTTGCTTGCAAAGTTCATCAAATTCTTTACCAGTATATTTTCCTCCATTATCTGACCGCAAACACTTGATCTTCTTACTAGATTCGAGTTTCACCCGCGCTATGTGAAATTTGAAAGTTGGAAACACATCTACTTTTCTCATGATAGGAAACAGCCAACATTTTCTCGAATAATCTTAAATGAATGATACAAAGAAATTAGTTGCTCCTAGGGACGTAACTAGTGTTTGCCATACATCAGAGTGAATTAATTCTAGAATTTTTTTGCTTCTGAACTTTGATGTATTGAACTTTAATCGATGCTGTTTACTCACAATGCAATGTTCACATAAGGGTTGTGATACCTTTGTAAGACCTGAAAGTAGATTCTTCTCTGCAAGTATCTTCATTCCTTGTTCTGACATATGTCCAAGCTTTTTATGCCATTCATTGCAGATTTGTCTTCTTTTTATGCCATTCATTGCAGATTTATCTTCTGGATTAGTTACCGCAACGGATGCTTCTCATTTTTGCAAAGTTACTCCCTTCAATATGTACAAATTTGCAACAATCTTCTTTGGTTTCATAAATACCAGCGCTCCTTTAATTACTTTCATGATCTTGTTTTGAATCTCAAATCTGAAACCGAGATCATCTAGTTGTCCTACAGACAACAAATTCTTCTTCATGCCTTCCACATGTCGCACTTTTTTAATAGTCTGAGTTGTCCCATCATACATCTTTAGCTTGATGGTGCCGATACTAACAATCTTCAGAGCTTGATCATTACAGCTATACACAGATCTCCTAGAGATAGATTCATATTGATGAAACCAGTCTCTTCGAGAAGTCATATGAAAAATAGCTGTTGAATCGAGAAGTCATATATCAACAAATCTTCTCTTACCTTCAATAGTCGTTGCTGTTTCACAAACCATTACACTTCTATCATCTGAAGTAGTTGTCTCATTTCCTTAAGGAATAGAATCTTTTTTATTCAAATTTCAACAATCCTTTTTCAAGTGCCCTTTTTTTCCACAATTGTAGTACATGAAATTCTTCTTACTTCTGGATTTTGATTTACCATGACTATGAACCCCACTTGGGCTACGTTCTATTGATCTTCCTCCTGTCACCGCCCAGGCCTCCGCTTGTTGCGAATTTGCTAGCCTGTCTTTCTTTCTTTTGCGCTAACTCTCTTTTTCTAAAATAGCAGTTGCAATATTGTCAAAGACTAGAGTGTCAGTGTTGTTTGTTAAATTGATGACACTTATCTCTATTGTGTGCTCCAATGATGTGAGTTGGGAAAATAGAGTATTTAAAATATTTAAGCGCTCCATAACCGAAATGGATTCCACCATGCGTTAAGTGTATAGTTTTCTCTCAGAAAAATTTTGTTGCGGAGTGATTTGGCCTTGTACAATTTTATGAAATGATTCCAAATTTCTTTTGCTGTCTTCTTCTTCTCTGTACTTGACAACACCCCATTTGCTAATGCCAGATAAAGATTTGCAATAGCATTCTTATCCATCTCATTCTCCTTTTCATCTGTGACTCTAGTTGATCGTTTACTAATGGCTGCCAGATAATTATCTTTTTTCAATATTGCCTTTATCTTCAGCTTCCACAGTGAAAAATTACTCCCACTGAACTTTTCAATCTCGAATTTTGCTGCCATTGTTTCTATCACGAATATAATTTAGCTCCAACTATTTCACGTGAATAGTACTTGTATGTATGAATATTGTCGAATGCGTATATGTGAATAGTGCCGTACACGTGAATCGTACTATATACTTGAATTACATTAACTGCACAGTTTAATGCAAAAGTAAATGCATAAACAGTGGTCACTTTTGAGGTTACTGTTCACCAACTTTCATTGTGCTCACCCAAACTTCGAACAGATTACGCCAAAATTTTTTTCGTAATTTTCTCACTTCTCTCTGATACTACTTTTTGTGAAAAATGACCGGATTAGAGCAGGTTTACAGCTAAATAGGACTAAAAGAATAGTAATAAATACACATATTTTACAAGGAAAACCCCTAAATCGGAGTAAAAACCACGAGCAAGGATAAAAGAATTTTACTCATGAGAAAATTGAAGAATTACAAGAAGAAAACTATACCCATAAAAATACACAGAATATTTGTCTATCTCTGTCATTTTTCTCTTTCACCTCACGTTTCTTTGTTATGCTCTGCCCATATGCAATCTCTTTGTTCAACTCCTGCCTATTTATAGGCTGGAGAATGAAGATATGGCCAAGTATGGTAGGCACCGAAATGCCTACCATATTTGACTTCCACTAATTCGGTGCCTACCAGCCTCAGGTATTGACACATCCTTGTTCCAATCACATTTTGCACATTCTTACTGCTGATATTAAGTCTCAACAAAGAAATACAATTATGGAAATCCATCCATCATTTACGTTATTGGCTTTTGAAGCTCTGTTTTTCTTTTTCCTTCCTGTTTCTCGTGTGAGCTCGTAGAAGCTTATTACTTCTCTATTCTTTTTGTACTCATTAAACTTTCGTGTATTACTGCTTGCTTGCAGATAGCAGAGAAGAAAATTGAATTGGCAAAACTTGAAATTATTGACTCTGGAAAGCCATATATTGAAGCAGTTGCAGACATAGTAAGCCTTTGACATTGGATAGTTATTGCATTTTTCAACTTTGTGCATAGTCTTAAATATATTTTTATTTCCAGGAAGATGTTTCTGTATGTTTCGAGTTCTATGCGGACCTTGCCGAAAAGTTAGATGCAAAGGAAAAGACTCCAGTTTCTCTTCCCTATCCAGGATTTAAAAGCTATGTTCTTAAAGAACCTCTTGGTGTTGTTGGGCTGATTACTCCATGGTAATTGCTGATAGTCTTTGTTAAGTGTTTGGATCTTGTTGCCTTGCTTTTGGATTTTCCTTGCTCCATTGTGTTTGTTTCCTCTTTTTTGCCACTAATAATCCTCAACTTCCTACTTTCTTTATGCTATTTCTTGAATGTGGGAAATTCAATTTGTTGGTCGATTTATTTTGTTATTATTTCACGTTGGTAAAAATATTGTTTAGGAGTTAATTTTGGAGTGTCAATGTTGACCTGTTATTTTGCTTACAGCTATGGTGTATTGCTAATGATTTTTCATATAACGATTTTGACTATTTGTTACTGACAAGAAGTTTAACATGTGTAACACAAAAATTTACTCCCTTTATTTGATTCAAGGAATTACCCTCTTTTGATGGCCACATGGAAAGTTGCTCCAGCTCTGGCTGCAGGGTGCACTGCAATACTGAAACCATCTGAACTGGCATCTGTGTATGTCTTCAATCATGTGACACTCGCCTATCTTCAACTTCAATGAATTATATTCTGTATTGGCTAAACTATTTTTCATTACAGGACTTGTTTAGAGCTGGCTGAAGTCTGTAGGGAGGTCGATCTTCCCCCCGGCGTCCTTAATATTCTAACTGGATTGGGCGCTGAAGCAGGTGCTCCATTGGTATCTCATCCAAACGTTGATAAGGTCCATTCTTCTCTATCTTGTTCTTTTATTGGTTTCTAAGTGGCTTGTTGTCATCTTTTTTTCAAATCCATGTTGCAATTCTAATATGTTCATTCTCGACAGATTGCATTTACTGGAAGTGCAGTTACAGGTAGCAAGATAATGGCGAGTGCAGCTCAGTTGATCAAGGTGTGTCAGATATCTTTGCTTATAATTATTTTCTTTTAAATTTAGTCTCATCATTATTGTTTGGCAGCCTGTTTCTATGGAGCTTGGGGGGAAAAGCCCACTTATTGTGTTTGAGGATGTTGATATTGATAAAGGTTAGTTCGTTCTGCAGTATGTGTTTCACTTTTAAAGTGCAATTGACCATGGTTGCCCGATTTTCCTTTTCATCATCAGTTATACATGAGAACCTTCTAGCTTTTGAAATTGTGTTGCTTGAGGGATGCAAGCATATTACCATTGTTGCTTGTGCTAATATATCTAATTGAATGATTCAAACAGCTGTTGAGTGGGCCATGTTTGGATGCTTTTGGACAAATGGCCAGATATGCAGTGCAACCTCCCGTCTTCTTCTGCATGTAATTGCACTCCATAAATACTGCTTCTCCTATCTTCATCTTGTTCGCCTATCTGTTGACCCACCCTCTTTTCCTCTCTGTTTGTGGCAGCTTATACTTCTCTGTTTCTTTAGTTTCAGCATTGCCTTGGTAGCTGACATACACTTCAGTAACTTTAAACTGACTGAAGAACATTCAACTTCATAGCTATTATTACAAATTTTTATCTCTGTGGAGCTTTAATTTACTTTTACATCAGTAAATTGGTTGGAAGATGGACATTTTCTATTGGCAAATGAACAATAAGATGACATGTCGAGGATGTTTATTTTTTAGCACATATGCTGTGATCGCTACATGATGAGGCAGCAAGTGATTATGCAGTTAAACATGCATCCTTTTTTCTGTTGAAACTTGGAAACTTCAAATGTTGGATTTTGAATTTGGTTCTTTTTAAAATGCTTGCACATAAAGTTAATGTTTTCCTTCTGGAAACACAATATTATTTCTGAAATGTTTCAAATAGTAGTAGCAGATGATTGCTGGATGCATATTATAGGATTTAGATGAAAGAAAAGAAACCCAAGTAAAAGTTAGGCACTGCTATGAGTTCTATACTGCAACACATCTAACTACTATGAAAGTAGTATTTGGTTTGAAAACTTAGAATTATGCTCAACTTTCATTTTCAGGAAAGCATTGCATCAGAATTTATAGATAGGCTGGTGCAGTGGACCAAAAACATCAAAATTTCAGATCCCTTGGAAGAGGATTGCAAACTCGGCCCACTTGTTTCTAGATCGCAGGTAAAAGTTTGTGATAATTTTGCATCTTCCTTCTATATCGATGGTTTATCTCTTGATGTCCTTTCTTTTCTTTTTTGGAAAAGTTGAGTTATGAATGGTTGGGAAATGCTTGTTATTTCAAATATAGTCCTTGATTTGGTTGTTAATGTAATAATTTGGAATTCATAATCTATTTACCAAACTTAACTTGTCCAGAAGACCTAAATATGTAATGTTAGTAATTTACTACATTGATGCAGTATGAGAAAGTACTGAAATTTATTTCAACGGCAAAGAGTGAAGGTGCAACCATATTATATGGTGGATCTCATCCAATGGTATGTATAATTCTTGCATCTGATTGATGTATTTCCCTTGTATGAAGTTTGACGGGAGACATTGAAATGACAAAAACAATTGGCAGCATTTGGGTAAGGGATACTATATTGAACCAACCATCATTACTGACGTAACTACATCCATGGAGATTTGGAGAGAGGAAGTTTTTGGACCTGTTCTATGTATCAAAACGTTTAGTACAGAAGATGAAGCCATTGATTTGGCAAATGACAGTCAGTAAGTTATCACTCTTATCTTGACAACTGGTGATGCTTGTAATTAGAATATTTAATGTGGATGCATGCCATCTATTGCTTCTCTGCCTGATATTTTCCTTGTTTGTCTTGATTGTTTTCTTTTGATTTTATATCTTGACAACTGTTGATGCTTGTAATTAGAATATTTAATGTGGATGCATGCCATCTATTGCTTCTCTGCCTGATATTTTCCTTGTTTGTCTTGATTGTTTTCTTTTGGTTTTACTCCTTAATGCTTGGCTAGTTATTTTTTGCTAAAGTGGATCGCAGCCATTTAACTAATAACGATAAATACCTAGAACAATTAGTTTAGAACCTCACCATTACATATTGAAGGATAGATTTGTTGTCTTTGAACTTCTTTGTTTCAGCATTTTCTTTATATGCTTTAATCCATGTTGCTTTTATTTCCTTTGGAGATTCATTCTTACAGTCTATTGATGTTCCACAGATATGGCTTAGGTGCTGCTGTGATATCAAATGATGTCGAAAGGTGTGAGCGTGTGACCAAGGTGAGGCTTTAAGTAGTAATTGTCACATGGCTGTAATTATGTCATTATGGTTGATAGAGGCTACATTTTTTAGTTGATATTTGTCCCTTTTTCCCTTTATACAGGCTTTTAGGTCAGGTATTGTGTGGGTCAATTGCTCGCAGCCATGCTTCTGTCATGCTCCATGGGGAGGCATCAAACGCAGCGGTTTTGGGCGCGAGTTAGGAGAATGGTATGGACCTAATCACTTACTCAGGTTCTGTTTTCTTAAATTAATATTCAGGTCCTGGTGAGCATCCATTATAAAATCCAAGTTAAATTCTGCTTTGACTGTGAAATATGAGACTGAGGGTACATTTTCATTTGGAGCTATCTTCTAAAAATGGTCGACTTCTCTATCTCTATGAGCTTGAAAAGCAATTCTAATTCTAAATCCTTCTCTTCTTTCTCCTCTTTTTTCTTGATCTTGAAATAGGGGGCTTGAAAGTTACTTCAACGTGAAGCAGGTCACCCAGTATACATCGGATGATCGATGGAATTGGTATCAAGCTCCTGCAAAGCTGTAAGAGCCTTTTTTGAACTATTGTGTGTACCCAGAACAATGGAAATAAAGTGTTTAAACACAGTTGAAATTGGAGTATTATAGGAACAAACACTTGGGTTGTTTCCTTTCCAGTCTGGCTTATGTTCTCAAAAGGTGGGATCATGTTCGTATTTTTTTGTATGGGATTTCTCAAGCTTGAAATAGAGCTGAAGGTGCTTTGCATGGAGTAAAACGTGCGACTTACCAGTTTAATGCCTGGCCGAGGGAAACGTTAAAACCATAGCACTATTCTCCTGATAAGCTCACAACTTTTTCATATTTCATGCCCAAGGGACAAAACCTTACTCGTTTCTTACAGGGTTTCCTCAGACGACATCAGTCAAGTCACAATGGTTATTATTCCTTCAACAGTCGAAGATCCATCCAACCCGAAACAGACATGTCGGGAAGCGATCTTTCCAAGTTCATAGATCATTTTACTCCCACGATATGCTCGTTTCCAACGAAATGGTGGAAACGAAATGTAAAACAAACTTCAAACATTGACAAGCTGGGGCATGATTTGCTTAGGATGTTTCAGAAAGTTCCACAACGGAGGTAGAAGTGGAAGGCAATAAAGAATTCGCTTTGGAAAGGAAAAATATTGATTGTTTATTGAATGCAAATAAACTGATAGAGAGTAATCTCGAAGACACTCACACCAGTAACAAAGACAATTCGAACTGTCTAAACTTCAATAATATGCTTAAAGATAGTTTGCACACCCTAATGACAATTACTATAAACCTATTTATAGGCTTGACTCTTAGAGATCTAATTGTAGATAATAATAAGTAACCCACTTCTATTGAAAATAAGAAACCTAATTGTAGATAATAACAAGTAATCCACTTCTACTAAAAATCAGAAACTAACTACTCTTCCTATTTTAAACTAATTAAATTATCTGCTCTTAACTTGGTCTTCTTGCGAAAGTATGTCTTTAGTGGTCTACTAGTACCCCTCTTTTGGAAGGTCACCTTGTACTCAAGGTGAAAATAGGGATATCGCTACTGTAATAGGTCATATGATTCCCAATTGGCATTTTCAGGAGGGCGGTTCTGCCATAAGATGAGCAATTCCAGATCTAATTCATCACTATGTTTAATCCAACAGTGAGCCAACATCTTTTAAGGTTCCACGTCAAACTCCCAATTGGAATTCAAAGATAATGGAGCCGGCAGATTGGTGGAGAATTTTCCCTTAGCTTATTTGAGTAATGAGATATGGAAAATAGTATGCATCTTGGCGTTAGCAGGTAGCTCTAGTTCATATGCTACTGGACCCCAACGTTTGAAAATCTTATAAGGACCAAAAAACCAAGGCGAAAGCTTCTCATTCATACACCTAGCTAAAGAATGTTGCCTATATGGTTGTACTCGTAAAAAGACAACATCACCAATTTCAAATGATTTTTCTCTACGATTCTTATCCGCATATGCCTTCATCTGATTTTGAGCTTTGAGTAAATTGTCCTTTAAAACCTGTATTATAACATCCCTTTCAACAAGTTGTTCTTCCAATTTTGCTATTTGAGTATCGCCGCGACAATACACTTGTAAGGTGCGAGGGTTACGACCATACACAGCATGGAAAGGAGTAGTGTTTGTCGCCGTATGAAAATTGGTGTTGAATGAAAGTTCTGCCCAGCATAAGAAACGACTCCAAATCTTCAGCTACTCACTTGTAAAGCATTTGAGATAAGCCTCCAAGCAACGATGACTTCCTTTTTTCCATCTGATTGTGGGTGGTAAGTTGTCCCCATCCGCAACCTTATTTGGTTGTACTTACAAATTTCGGTCCAAAAGGAACTGGTGAACAATCTGCCCCTATCTGATAGTATACTTCTTGGAACACCATATAACCGAACAATTTCCCTGCAAAACACATCAGCAACTATTTTTGCAGAATATGGGTGAGTTAGTGCCACAAAATAGGCATATGTAGATAAGCAATCCACCACAACCAAAATAGTATCATATCCATTGGATTTCGGCAATCCATTAATGAAGTCTATAAAGATGTCTTCCCATATCCTCTATGGGATCAACAGTGGTTGAAGCAAACCTGCTGGAGATAATGTCTCATACTTGTTTTGTTGACATACGAAGCAGTTTTGAACATAATGTTTAACATTGTTCATTCGGCCAAAACACACCGCATGTCCACCTGAAGGGGTATCATGTGCTTCAGCCATAAGCTTCTCCCTTAAAGGCAAGTCAGCTGGGATGATAAGCTTTCCTTGAAAATAAAGGCGTGCATTCTGGCTAGAATAATCAGGAACAGATGCAGGATTTTTCTTTACTTGCTCTATAATTCTTGTAGTCACGGGATCTTACTGTAGGAGTGTCGGGAGCTTATCAAATTCTATTGAAAAAGAAATTGATAACTGCATAAAATGAGGTCGACGGGATAGAGAGTCTGCCACAATATTATCCTTTCCAGCTCGATATATGATGGTAAAATCAAAGGGCAGAAGTTTGATTAAAAGTCGTTGTTGTTCACTAGGAGCAATGTTTTGCTCCAATAAAAACTTTAGACTGCAATGATCAGTTTTTACAAAGAAATGCCTCCCTAGAAGATAATGCTTCCATTTTTGCAAAGTAACTCCTTATCATGTGCAGATTTAAATCTGTTTGAGAAAGAAAATCCTTTACTGTAAAAAGCAATTGGGTGGCCCTCTTATGATAAAACAACTCCTACCTCTTGTGATGAAGCGTCACATTCAACAGTGAAGGATTGGGAAAAATTTAGAAGCTTTAAAATAGGTACAGATGTGAGTAACTGTTTGAGTTGAGAGAAAGCTTCAGTAGCCACCTCATTCCACCTAAAAGAATCTTTCTTGGTTAGCTTGGTTAAAGGGCGAGCTAGAATTCCATAACCTTGGACAAATCGACGGTAGTAACCAGTGAGTCATAGGAATCCTTTCAACTGCTTGACATTTTGGGGTTGTGGACAGTCAATAATTGCTTTGATCTTTTCTGGATCTACCTTGACTCCTTAATTAGAAATAACATGACCAAGAAATCCCATTCTTTGTTGAGCGAAGGAACACTTCTTTCTATTAGCAAAAAAATAATGTTCTTAGACAAGAGTGAGGGTAATTCTTAAGTGTTCTTTGTGCTACTCAAGGTTGATACTATACACCAAAATATCATCAAAGAAAACCGAGATAAATTGTCGAAGATGGGGTTGAAATAAATTATTCATTATTGACTGGAATGTAGAGGAAGCATTGGTCAAGCCAAAGGGCATGACTAAAAACCCATAGTGACCAGAGTGTGTTTAAAATGTTGTTTTGTGGACATCATCAGGTTTCATCCAAATTTGATGATATTCAGAGCGAAGGTCGATTTTGGAGAAGAAAGAGACTCCATGTAACTCATCCAGCAACTCATCAATATTTGGAATGGGATATTTATCTGCAATGATAATCTTATTCAAACTCTTGTAGTCAACGTAAAATCTCTAAATCCCATCTTTCTTTCTTACTAGTAAAATAGGGCTAGGAAACAGGCTGGAACTTGGACGTATTAATCCTTCATCAAGTAATTCATTAACCAGACGTTTGATCTCATTTTTCTGGTAAAAAGGATATCTGTATGGTCGAATATTTGGTGGTTTGGCCCCAGGTAGGATATTTGTGGCGTGCGATTGGGTTCGGTTAGATGGGACTCCATATGGTGTTTGAAAAATAGTATGAAAATCATCAAGTAAGCTTTGGATGTCAGGAATGATGTTCTCTTGGCTTATTGGAGTTTCAAGCTATCTAATAATTTGGCACAATACTCCTTGCTTCTTGTTATGGATTAGCTTCTACATAAATTTGAAGGTTACTCCCTCGGCTCTTGGCTTCACTTCTCCTTGCAATTTTTACTTCTTTCCCTTATAATTAAATATCATGAACATCTTACTCCAATTTGCTTGGACAGTGTTAAGAGAGGCAAGCCATCTAATCCCCAAAACCACGTCAACTCTACCAATCGAAAAAGCATAAAAATCTTGGGTGATCTTGAGATCTGGAAGTTGGAGCTCAACTCCCTTACATAGTGTGTTACAACTGATTGCGTCCTCATTGCCTATCTGCACTCCAAAAGAAAGGACCTGAATTAATGGAAGATGAAGGCCAGTGACTACCTTTTCCGATATAAAGTTGTGGGTTGATGCACTATCAATCAAGACGAGTGCAACATCCCACTACTATAGAGTACATATCCAAACTTTCAGGAACATAACCTATGATAATGGTATGTTAGAGCAAAACAATTCTAAAGTACACATGGCATCAACTATCATCATTTAAAAGTCAGGAAATTTTAAAACTATTCATTGTATTAATCCACAAAATTTACACTTTTTCCCTTAAACAAATATTTACATAACCTCATACAGGTTCTAACAAAAACAACTAGATACAAGACACAATGCTCCTGGAGCCAGCTGATAGGCTTGAGCCATAACAAAATCCAAAGGGTCCTTTAGTCCTAGGTCTCCTGTCTCGTACATGAAAATCAACATTGCAATTTTTATGAGTTTTGCAAACTCAATGAGTGAACCATCATTGATGATTTCACCGGATTACATATACATAATACATATTTTACAGATACTCATTCATATCATAAACACATTCCAGATGTTCACACAACATGGTATATCATATGGTCACACGGTTCACATTGCTAAGCAAAGCAAATAAATCACATCAATTTATCACTCATTCAACTTGCAAATCATTCAATAAATTTCAGTCTTATAATGTTATATGCATAAGACTCACATTCTTTCTTAATGTTATGACCGAGTGCTAATTACAAACTTATACAAATATCGGCCCATAGGGCTCAGTCAAATAGAATCACAGAGCATAGCTCTACGTGCAAAATCAGAAATCACGGAGCAAAGCTCTATGTGGAAGCGCTTCATACTAGTAACTCAAGTCACAACGCCTTTCTCTGAGCATGTATTTTATGAAATGCAATAATTTCTGAATATCTCATATATCACAATCTTTTACAAATGCTCAAACAAAGTTTTTCACAGTCATCGGACCTAAGTCTGGCATTCAAATTTTGTTGAGAATCAAATGTCATTCAGCAATTCATATCAAATCAGAACACTTCTAATATATGCCCAACTATTAAACTGCTCGGATATCAGGTCCGAAATCCAGAAACAACTCACAAATAGTTCAATAATATTGGAAGTTTAACAAATCAAATTAAATTCAAATCAAATCAATCCTAGGAAATCATCTAGGTTGACTCATTGTACACTCCAAGAAGCTATTGCCTGGATGGTTCGGTAATGTTCGACTAGTGTCTGATGTGCTCCTCTAAAACATACACGATTCACAAATATCACATTTTTGCACAATTGTACAAGTATTCTTTTATGCACATCAATGTATAGAAAGTATGCACAATACATGTTCAATGACAATTTCGGGTATCTTATTGTAATTTTCATCATCAAATCGATCATATATCAAAGCCCTCATTAATATCATTTGGTAGTTATAATTTGGACCAGAATAAAACAATGTGAAATCCATTTCATAATTTACTTGACCATTTCAGATTTTCTACCCATATGATTTCAGGTCAACTTTGCATAATTAATCTAATAGGGTAAATGACAAAATTAGGCAAAACTTCCTTCTGTAAAGTTGTTCTAAAGTGTCTTAAGTTTCTAATGACTCCAAGATCATCCAATTTGATTCAATATTCAATGAGATATACACAAAAAACCACAGACTGTGCACATTTGAACTTTTGGCTAGTACATGATTATACCCTGTAATTGTACAACTCATATATTTCAGCTCAGATATCCAAAAATTACAAACTTTATACCAATTTAAAGCTAAGAAAATAAGCTACAACTTTGGTGAAGACACCTCAGACTAAGTCAGCCTATATCAATACAGTTTATTCAATAACCACAGGACATGATTTCTATTCCTGGTAGTGCTACAGCCTAAGCTGAGACTTACTTTCAAGCTTAATTTCAAGACCCTTAAGGACAGAATTCAAATTCACTTTCTTCTTAAAATTTGTAGAAAAATGTCTCTATTTCAATTTAAATTAAGAATCATTTCATTTTTAAATCTAATGATTAAAATATAGCCAAAATACTGAAGTATATTCAGTAAAAACATTCCAGTTGTCAAATTCCAGCACACCTCAACATTTTCATCCTAACACCCCCCTTTCGGGATAAC
>JANQBM010000007.1:23738511-23755595 GCA_025594535.1 Erythroxylum domingense | reverse complement strand
ACTTAAAATAAATATTGATACAATTATAAATTAATCAATGAATTACATATTTCAAAACATATTATACTGTAGGGGTATTTTTGTCATTGATACTGTTTTTATGTTTTGTCCATTGCAATTAAACACATTTTTATCCTCGAAGCAAAGATAGTCTTTTTTATTTTTTTATCACAACTAAACAATTTACTATTTCTAATTTTTATTCTATTCCGTTTTCGTAATCAAGAGATAATAACGAAAAGCAGCATTAGGAAACAAGTTAAGTGACGACGGATAACACACACAGCTTTTATACACAAATGGCTTAAGTTGACCGCCGAGAATCTGTCGGGACCACCACCTTAACATCTCTTTCTGTCTACAAAGAATGTTATGTACTCATGTCTAAGCCATAACTAAAACTTGGATGTTTGTGACTGAGTTGTTACAAGAGCATCCTATGTTATGATACACCTAACTTAGGCTGACTGCATTTCGAAAGTGAAATAAAATGATATTTAATAAATTATAAATTTTATTAAAAAAGAAAAAGGAACAAACAAGCGCCCGCGTTTAGACAATGAGGGGGCCATGAAGAGAGGTGATGGTCCCAACACAGGTCCATCTGTAATTTGCCATTTTCTATAAAAACGAAACAGAGACGCCAAACAGAGCAGTGTTTCTTTCCATTAGATACGTCTGGTTACTGACTCTCAATTGTCTTATCGATCGCGTTGCTTATCACTACCGAAGCGAGTGGTCTCCGTCTTCTCTCTTTGTTCTATTGCAACCGCTGCCCCTCTTCTTCACATCCCTTTTGCCCCGTTATCCAACACTTCTTTTACCAACAAAACACACACACAAAGACGTTGTTTCTCTCCGTCAACTACTCACGTACGGTTTGCAACTATTTGCCAACAAGTGCTAGATCTCTTAAAGCCTCGACAGTGAGTTCATGATGTCTTTGTGATCCAAGTCGTTTGAATGGTGGCATTGTGATTTAGCAATTTAGGTTACTCTGTCTCCGTACTCTGGGATTTTAAGGCTTGATTTGCGCTTTAAGCAAACAGGAGCTCTGAAGACTTTTGAGGATTTGGGGATCTGGGTTTTGGTTGATTGGAGATGGGTAGCTCGGAGGAAAGAGTTGTCGCCGTAATCATGGTCGGTGGACCCACCAAAGGTATGGACTTTGTTCCAAATAACGACTCTTAACGTTGCGCTACAGTTTGATTTCTGTCTGAAATTTCTCATTTTTTGATCCCCACCTCCTAATTTTCTATGTTCGTTCTCTCTTGGAACTGAAGAGTTAACATTCACATGACCGGACTCTCTCACCATCAACCACTGATATTTCTCATGCAAATTGATTATTTAAACGTTCAATCTTAATGCATATAATGGGATCATGGATTCTTGACTTTCCAACCTGTTTATGTAATTGTCAATTTTTATCTGTTACTATAAGTTCGATGTGTATATCAACATGATTGCAGGTACAAGGTTCCGCCCCTTGTCATTGAATATCCCAAAGCCTCTTTTTCCGTTAGCCGGTCAACCAATGGTTCACCATCCTATATCAGCTTGTAAAAGGGTATTCAATCCCTTCTCACTTGTTTTGACTTGTTCTGATGCTGTGAGAATGTTACTAACGTCAGTAATTTGCAGTTTGATTGAATGATTTTGGGTTGGCTATTTCAGATTCCAAACTTAGCCCAAATCTATCTTGTTGGTTTCTACGAGGAGCGTGAATTCACATTATATGTTTCCTCTATTTCCAATGAACTTAAAGTTCCTGTCAGGTAACTTAGTTGATAAATTTCTTGTCAATTAGCTATTTTGACCAAAAGTTGCGTTCTTTTGCCGATCATCGTAAATTAATCTACAGGTATCTGAGGGAAGACAAGCCGCATGGGTCGGCTGGTGGGCTTTACAACTTCAGAGATCTCATAATGGCAGACAACCCGGTTTTGATACCATACTATCCTATGCTTATTGTTGCTCCTTTTTATAGCATACAGTGCTTCGGTTTGCTTCTTCTACTTCAGTTATCAAGATGCATATGTTGTAAGATATTATGGAATTATAAGCTTATTACGTGGAATATTAATGTAATTTGATTATCTTGTTGCAGTCTCATATCTTTTTACTGAATTGCGATGTGTGTTGCAGTTTTCCACTTCCGGAAATGCTTGGTAATAATTTTCTTTTTTTCAAATTTAAGTCTCTCCAAGTTTTTGACCTCTATCTTTCCATTTCCTTCGAATGTCAAATGTTTACTATGATCTATGTATAAACAATCCCAGTTATTACCATATAGAGTCCATGGTTCAGTGGAATAGATGAGTTTTATGTTGGAAAATTTTCAGCTTTAATTTTTTCCGAGTAAAAGCCTTAGTTGTCTTATATTTTTATATGTTATCCACAGAGGCCCACAGAAGGTATCGTGGAATGGGAACTATCCTAGTAATCAAGGTTGGTTGATTCTGTATATAAAAATCTGGAAGTCTACACAGAGCACACTTTCCTTGTAATCTTCGTCTAGATTTATCCCTTGTAATATTTGTCTACGTTTCACCTCCATTAAGCTTCTTCTGCATAGGTATCTGCGGAGTCAGCCAGCCAATTTGGGGAGTTGGTAGCAGATCCAGCAAGCAATGAATTGTTGCATTACACTGAGAAACCAGAAACTTTTGTGAGTTCAACATTTGACAAAATACCATGATATTATTATCATTTTAAATAGTTAATTTTGTACTTGATTTAACAGCAATCCAGTAATATAAGTATATACATGTATTTACAGTCCTATATAAATATATATAAATTTATATGCATAGATAGTCACGTAGTCGCTGCTTTTTCTGCAGTGTAAAAAGACATCTTCTTTTTGATAATTGGCAATTATATCTTAGTGAAATTCACTTTATTCTTTGTACATGGAAGAAGAAAAATGAGTTTACTTTATTAACAGTATCTACTATTCTGGCTTGATCTAGTTTCTTACTTCTTTAATGAGTCTCAAGTCGTTGCAATGCAGGTCAGTGACCTTATAAATTGTGGTGTATACGTGTTCACACCAGAGATATTTACATCTATACAATGTGTTTCTTCTCAAAGGAAAGACAGAGGTAAGTGACATAAACTACAAAGCTTTATAACAGGATGCAGAGCCTTGACAAAACTTGGATGTTTGAGACACATTATTTTCTTTTATGTTGAACAGCGACCTGGATATAAACAAATTTAGCCTCTTTTAATGAAATTTTAGTTTTTGATTTTCCAACTTGAAATTATGCTTTGGCAGTACGTATTTGACATCTATTTTAATTATCAATTACATCCATCCTCTCAATGCTTTTTGCAGCTAATTTGAAACGTGTTTCCAGCTTTGAAGCCCTCCAATCAGCTACAAGGTATGCCCATTCTTGTAGTTTTAAGTTTCTCCAACATTTTCTGTCCTAAAACTGGGAAAGCCTTTAAGCTGACTAATATGATTTTAGCTTGTTGCTTTTCTTGAAATCAATGAACTGTAGCATCTGTTTATCCTGGCCATAGTTTGGGCGTGAGAGATTTGAACCATGAATCTTCCCGTTTGAATAGAGCTGTGAACTAATTTTATTTTAACATATTGTTTTTACTGTATTTGATCTTTGATAATTTTGAGAACTATATTGTTACGGTAGGACAATAGAAGAACAACTGCTACTTACTGAAAAACAGGAACTGACTTGGACTAAAAAGAAATTACAATATGAAATTAAATACAATAAAATAAAGTCAACAGACAATTAATCGGCCCTTCAGGTGGTCTTGTTACCGCTTCTTTTGAACTTCCCGTGACTGAACTGGTTGTATCTTTTATAGAGCCTTGGTTGCATAACATATATCAATATCAAGAATTTATTTAATGCATTTTGCAAATACGCGATTGACAGGAAAGAAGCGTAAGCCTCTAAAATCAAAGGCCGTTCACTTCTTTTCCTTGTCTAACCCACATGGAAAAATGGGATAGTATCCACTAACAATTATGCCCTACTTTTCTAAGGACCAACTTTAGAAATAAAATTTTGTTATTCTGGAGAATTGACCAAAGCTGAAGGCTATGCTCCTTTGACCAAAAGAATGTATGAGACATTTTATCTGTAATTTTGGATTGTTACAATTCTTGGTCTCAGCTACTGTCATGATACAAGCTTTTTACCAGGACCATTCCAACAGATTTTGTAAGATTAGATCAGGATATCCTCTCACCCCTTGCTGGAAAAAAGCAGCTGTATACATATCAAACCATGGACTTCTGGGAACAAATTAAAACTCCTGGGTAAACCAAACCGTCTTGTCTGTTATACACTGTCAAGTGTATACATCATGTAACATTACCTTTATAAATACCTGCAGAATGTCCCTGAAATGTTCTGGTCTGTATCTTTCTCAATTTCGGTTCACATCCCCTGATCTCTTGGCTAGTGGTGATGGGTTAAAGAGTGCCACCATCGTTGGTGATGTCTATATTCATCCATCAGCCAAAGTACATCTGACTGCTAAGGTAATTGTATGATTGGTTATTGGAGTCTACTTCTATAATTCCTCGACGTTTGCTTATCATCACTAGTGAGGTTCTAAAGCTTTTTTGTTCCAGTTTTAGGACATGAGAATGAAGTGTGCATGCATGTCACCTTGCAAATGATGGAATAATACTTATATTTATTTGTTCTTTTGCTGCTTTGCATGCCAAAAATATAAGGCACAGTGTGGAAAATTTTGGGACTGCTTTCGTGTTTTCTACTTGTCCATTTCCTTCATTTCTCACCTAAAGAGTAGTAATAGTGGTTTTCCTGTATGTTGTGGAACAGATTGGTCCCAATGTCTCCATATCTGCTAATGCTCGTATCGGACCAGGTGCAAGGCTCATAAGTTGTATCATCCTAGATGATGTTGAAGTCATGGTACAATATTGAACTAATGATTCAAGTGGATTGCTGGATTTCTAGTATTTTTTATTAATATTTGGTAATTTGTCAGGAAAATGCAGTTGTTATTCATGCAATAGTTGGGTGGAAGTCTTCCATTGGGAGATGGTCTCGAGTCCAGGCAAGATAACTGTTTTTCAGAACCTTTTATTTTGCTAGCATATGCTTCCAGACATAATTGGTTTGTCGGTGCATTGGTGCTGTTACACTATGCAAAAGACTTCTGTTTTGAAATTTTCACTAAGGGAGATTGCTTTTCAATATTCACGTGGTCTTCATCAGGGCTGTTCCTAATATTTTATAGGCCCCGGGTAAAATAAAAAAAAGTTTCTATTTTTGCCTATTTTTAAGACCTCACAAAGAATAAAAATAAGCAAAATATGGGCCCTTTTTATTGTACTTTATGAGGTCAAGAGTAGACCTTATTTTGATTCATTTTATTTTTTATGAGGATAAAAATAAGCCCTATTTTATCATTTATAAGGATGGCCCTGGTGTTCATTAATGTCTATGGTTGACACTTTGACTGATGATATTTTGGCTGAAAATGACATGACTTTGTGCTTCTTTAGAGCTTGTTCTTCTCTGAAGTTGCCTGATAGACTGACTGCTATCTGATATTTTTCTTCTTCAACACTTCAATTATTGCCTTCAGCATTTGTTTCATATCTGTTGCTCTGTTGCTTTCCCTTCCAATGCACATGTTATTGACTCAAATAAACTGGTGACAGGCTGGAGGAGATTACAATTCCAAACTTGGCATTACTATTCTGGGTACTTGTCCCTCTCTCTGGCTTTCCTTCGTTTGGCTTCTATGTTCTCCTTTCAGGGGACAATCCCATCACCGCAATGTATCATTGTTCTTCTATTTAATGTAGGTGAAGCTGTGGCTGTTGAAGACGAGGTAGTGGTAGTGAACAGCATTGTCCTCCCAAACAAGACACTGAATGTTAGTGTTCAGGAGGAAATAATCTTATAATAAGTATGATGTTCCCTGTAACTATTATGCTGTTCATTAGATCAGGAAAACGAATTGTTAAAACAGTGCATCACTACCGTGTGCATTGACGTACCACACGTAGTAAGAAATTTTGGCTTTTTGATGCTTAAATCCTTGGAGGTATAAATTGTTTTAACTGCACTTTTTGTTTCATTTAATTTGTGTAACTTATGTTGGAAAACAGGAAAACAAATTAAGTACATGCATGTTTGCCATCCCTGCATGATACTGAAGAAGAAGGTTTCATAGCCATTCTTTATGTGGCTTAGGAATTGAGTGGTGGGCCTGAAGGAGTAAACAGTACTGAGTTGCCCAGATACACGAGATTAAATTACCGACGACGGAGATTTGGTCAGATACAAGCTAATCAGTACATACGAATCCAGCAGAGAACCGCCTGCACACCCTTCCCTGCTGGAATTTTTTCTGCATAGAACTAGAGCTCTCAGCAAACAATAGGTACCACAAGTTCTCTTCCAATTCTAAAATCTATACAAGAAGACTTGTTCTTTCCCAGTCTTTGATAGGCCCCCACGGTTTGCTGCATTGCACACCGAGAAAATGTGCAGACCTTTAAGCGTCTTTAAATCAATTGGCCATCACAATTGCTATACTACAACGTTGAAGTTCATTAGGAATAGTACAGATATGGCATCAGGAGATATGGATTGGTTTCCTCTCCGCAACTGCTGTGCACCATGACTTCCATGCTTCCATGTAATGGACGAAAAGATCTCTCAAGGCTGCAATTATTATAACATCAATGTCTTCAAAACTTCGATCGTAAAATGTAAAACCATGGTAAGATGCATCACTTTTTATTGACATTGCCTAATAACCAAGCAGCATGTGAGATCGGGCTCATAACTTAACGAACAAAAGATTAGCTGCCAAGCTTAAAACCTACGGTGAAAGAGTTCTTGGAATACAAGGGCAATCAAAACATGAATCACCCACAACTGGAAACAGTAGATGAACATGACAATATATGATAGCATCATTCCTTGTACATTCATTCATGAAATCAGACCACAGAACCTTGTCTAAGAAACAAGGCCAACATCTGATTTGAAACAGCCAAAGAGAAGCTAGTTGTGAATATACCATAGTTTTAAGGGATTGGAAATTTTGTATGTTATAAAAGTAGCACATTTAATTGGATGCTAAAAGGTTTTGATATACCTTGGTTGAGATATTCAGGACGGCAAGTAGAGACTCGCCTCTCCCTAGTACTAACCCGGTTCACTTTATTTCCAGAGTCATCAACTTTAAGCACAGTAATAGGAGCAAATGGGCCATACTGGTAATTGCCTGAAGTGCTTATGTCCATTGCTTTTTTTCGGCTCCGCGTCTTTTGATTCAGGTTCTTGCACACTTCAGTTGAAGTTTCAACTTTGTTTCTTTTGAAACAAATATTTGCGACATCAGTTCCAAATGTCCTCTTCCGTAAATTATTAAATGGTAAGACACTCCTTAATTCGTTCTCTGATTTCCCTCTCAGCCCTAACCACCTGACTGCGGGTTTCCTGGTATCTGAAGTATAGGTCTGCACAACACAAAATAACTCTCTCAGCACTTGAACTTGAATACTACAGTGCTTAAGAGATAAAAGCTTGAAGTTGGTGGGTTAGTGTTACTTTTCTGGCATGTGCTATGATGCATTACCTTTTCGATGAGTTTCACTGAAGATAACACGTTTGCAATGTCATAGAGCCGTCTTACTTTTCCTGCAAAGTCACACGTCAGTCCAGAATGCCGCATAAATGGTTTGCAACACAACAAGAGCAAGATAGGGAAATTACTTCTCATTGCTGAAGAAGTCTGAGCATCACCAAGCAATACTTTTGCAGCATCTTGCAAGGATATCAAATCCACCTAAAACGAAATTTACTCGTATTTAGGTCACTGAACTGGTCAATCGTGGCTTGGACATTTGCGGAAAGAACTGATACCCATCAATAATACTTACATCATAACAGAGAAAGAGCTTGACAAAATTCTGAGTTAGATGTCCCAAGGATTTTTTTTTTCTGCCATCTGTAGAGGAAAATCAAATTTGGTCAGGGAACTTGAGAAAAGAAAAAGAACCAGTTCTTTTCAAAATTTTTGAGATGAAAGATTACAAACTCTAGGAGCTACCGAGTTACTGACTTGTTTGGTCGTCTATTACAATAGTTTCATAAATCAACAAGCAAATGTATAAAAACTACCAAATCTTGATGCTGCAGTTAATTTACTATTGCCATTACGAATTGAACTCTTGTTCTGGCTTCCGCTGTTTGGATTAGAATCACTATCACCTTCATCGTCGTTATCTTCCTCTTTGTCATCAGAAACCTAAAATGTGGAAAAGAAAACAATATTATGAATTGAGTTCATGCTGAAAAACGATGCAAGTTTAAAAAAATAAAAATTGTGGACTTGTTTTGCTTACTTTTGCAGAAATTTTATCGTACTTCTTGAAGTCGCTTAATTTTTTTCTCAGGCTTTCTTCCTGTGAGATCATTAACAACTCAGAATTCTGAGGAAAAACCTACTTCATCAATACTTGAACAAGAATCACGTGATTCATAAACCTCATATTTCTCTTACCTTCAATTCTTTTAGTGCCTTAGGTATGCCTCCATACCCTTTCCATGTGTACTGATTCTTAGCCTTTCTAGCAAGAACCTAAGGAATACCATATACCCACATAAGCAAATCCCGTAAGAAAGTACCAGGTACCCCGAGTCAAAACAAATGGATCAAGGATCTCACTCCAACAATTTCAAGAACATTCACAATATCATAAATCCGCCTCCTTTCAACACCTGAAATTCCCACCAAAACACATTACACTCAAACTCCAAATAAAACAACAAAAAACAACTAATATAGAATTGGAAGATTCATTAGAGAGGCGAAGATAATGACCTAATTTTGAAGAAGCCTCATCAATTCCGATCACTTCAGTCCCGTCTCGATTGTATAAGTTCAAGAAACTGGAAAACCAAGCAAACCCCACAATTTAAAAAAATAAAACACAATAATTAGAAGATGGAAAAACCAAGAAAGTTAACTACTTGGTGCACAAGAGACAAAGAGACTTCTCCTTCCTGCAGTAAGCTTGGTGGCTACTAGAAGGTTCAGGAGCTTGACTGCCGCCAGAAAACAGCATCTTTATCTTGTCCTTTTTCTTGAATCGAAAGATATACCAGAGCTCGTGATCGAGAGCAAACAAACGTTGACAAATTGAAGAGCGTAGGATTTGCTTGAAGTCACTTGTAATGCTATTATATAGAGGGGAAGAGATGACCGTTAAAAAGGGAGTAGAGTGTGTTGAGTCAATGGCGGGTTCGCCATTTTGAGTTGCCCTCTCTCATTTTGAATTAGTTACCACGCGCCTTACATGAGTATTTATTTACGGTGTTGCCCTTTCATTTTCCCGTTGATTAAATTGTTGTTTGAATTTAAAACATTAAACAAATTAGTTTTAGAGAGTAGAACTAATGATATTTTATAATCAATTTGATTACATATTTTGCACTTTAACATCAATGCTAAAAGAAGCACTAATCCATTTTACCACATATAATTCTTGTATCAAATGTCAAAAATAAGTGTTGAATTTTTTAATTTTTTAAAGATTTATAAGAATTGCTCTCACATGTGATAATTTATAGTAAATTATATTTTAAAATTAATTCCTACCTAATTTTATAATATCAATTAATAATGAATAAATATTAATTAAATATTGAAATTTTAATTTGTTACAAACATATTTCGTAGTTGCTAGCTTGATATTGTTAACTTTATTGATATAGATTCATATATAAATCAAATTCATGAAATATAAAATTGTTCTTAATATTAATGAATGAGATGTTACTTAATTATTTTATTCATATTTTTAACTAAATATAATAATTTATTTATTAAAAAGTTCACGTGTGCATTATAAGCTTTACCTTATTCTGATCGTTCAGAGGGCAATTGCGAAGTCACTTAATGAAGTCCTCCGTTTCTTTTGGACGTGCTAACCCGCAGCGAGGCAGTGATGACTAAGTGACATATGGAATATGGCGACAACAACAGCATGTCGTAGAAGGAGATAACAGGTGGAGCCAACGATCTAATTAAACCTTATCTGTATTATATTACACATTTTGTTAAAAATTAGTGCATCTTACTTGAAGAATTTGTTCTATTTGTTTATTAAATAAAATAATTTAATTTCTTATTTGTGATAGACTTAGTCAAGTTTAAGAAGATTGGTAATGAGATCAGGTTAGATTTGTTTTGAGTGGTAGTAGATTTCTAGGAAGTGTTGATTAATAGAATTATGCTTATAAATATGCTTTGTTTATGATATATTTTGTGAGTTCAAAGTGTCATAAGTAATACAGAATATTTTCTCTAGTCTTCAATCAACTCCAAAATATACTGTTGATTTATTTCTTTTAAGCAGTTATTTTTTAAAAACGGTACCAGAGCTTTGGTTAAAGTGCTTATATAGGTCCTTTCTTCTTGTCTAGCAAGTTTATCTTATTAAAGGAGATTGAAAATTGTGGAAACTATGGAGTTAGCAAATGGGAGTAACAGTTGAAATACTCAGTATGATGTTGAGAAGCTTGTAGAACGTTTACAGAGGCTTATCTTCAAGGTTGAGACCTAAAGGAACTAGTTGTAGGTGTTAATGCAAAAATTCATGTAGACACTCAAGAAAAAGTTGAATTACGGAGGAAACAAAAGATCAGGTGCAATAAAGCTCTCTTTACTTTAGGACTTCAATTGGTAAGGAGTTTATTGGCCATGTTCATGATATTAGCTCATTAAAAGAAGTATGCGAGAGACTTGAGAGGCTGTTTTCAAAAAAGAATACAACAAGGTCACAATTGTAGGAAAATGAATTGTCAATGCTCACACAAGAAAGTATGTCTATTTTTGAATATTTCTTACGCGTTAAAAGTATTTGTGAAAAAATTTTAGAATTACATAAGAATGAGAAGATTAATGAAGTAAGATTGATGCAATTTCTTATTCAAGGATTAAGAAAGGAGTATGTTCCATTAATCACATCTATCTAAGGATGGGCAAAGCAACCTTCAATTGGAGAATTATAAAATTTGCTTTCAAATCAAGAAGCCTAAAAAAAGTAAATAGAAAATAATTTTGGTGCAATTTCTATTCTTTTCTCAAAAGGGAAACATAATATGAAAAACACATAAGCAGGGAATAAGAATAATGATTAAAGGGTCAAATGTTGGAAAGTATCTTGATGGCGACTTCTAAAACAACAATTGCATTAAGTGCTACAAATGTGGTAATATGGCATACCAGGAAAAATTGCAGAGTGAAATTTTCTAAAGCAAACGTGACTCACATGAAAAGAAAGTACCTCTTGTCAAATGGGACGAAGTTTGCCAACCTAAAGTCCGAGGCGGACTGGGACTACGGAAATCTCATGAGCATAATGCAGCCTTACTTCTCAAACTCGCATGGGACTTCATCAAAAGAAACTGTGGAAGGACATATTCAAGGCCAAATACAATTTATCTACCACGGATCTACTAGGGCCCCTTCCCAAGAAATCCTCTTCCTATTTCTACAAGCAATTGACCAAAGTCTGGGACATACTTCTTAAAGGAATCAAGTGGAACATAAGAGATGGTAAGACCCTCCTCTTCTGGAAGCACTGCTGGCTGCACCCAAACATATACCTCCTCGATTGGGCCACACAACCGATCCCTCATGAGGAATTGGACTGCCCAGCCCTTTATTACCTATCCCCCTCCGGACAATGGGATCTAACTCTCCTACAAGGCAAGCTCTCTACACACATTATCCATATTCTGTTGGCCACTCACCCTCCCCATGAAGAACTGGGTCATGATACAACAACATGGAAGTGGGCACGAAATGGTCTTTTTCACACAAGCTCTGCTTATCAACTATTCTGCTCAGTGACATGGAACCCAACAGAGACTCACTGGAAAACCCTATGGAAACTTCCAGTCCCCGAAAGAATTAAAACTACCATCTGGAAAATATTAAAAGGGGCCCTCTGGACCAACAGCAGAAGATTCAACACTGGCCTCAGTGACACAAGGCAGTGCCCTCTATGCCAGCACGTGGAAACTCTCCTCCATATCTTTCGGGATTGCCCGCCAACCAAGCGGTTATGGCAAAACATAACCCCGACCCTGCCAGTCTCATTCTGGACAGAGTCGGATTTTACAAAATGGATTATTGCTAACTTAAATCTTACCTTCTTGTAGGCGGAGCAGTCTTGGAGCATATGGTACGCTATCACCTGCTGGACCCTGTGGATTGCCAGGAACGAACGGATCTTCCAACACAAACAGATCCCTGAACTTGCCTTGCAAAACAGAGTCAAATCATTAGTCCACGAAAATAGAAGAGCTTTTGCAACCATTTATAATAGGTTTACAGTACCGGACTTCACTGACCACGGTCCGGATGAGGATAATGGCGGTTCACCCCACCCTGGACACCACTGCCTCCATACTGACGGTGCGGTCACCCGATCCACAGGGGATGCGACATGCGGAGGCTACATCGAACAACCCAATGGTGAATGGCTCCTGGGTTTCTCTCACCACTTGGGAACATGCTCCCCTCTGGAAGCAGAGCTATGGGGGATCTCCAAAGGACTGGCCTTGGCAGCAGGACAAGGAATCTCAAAACTGACAGTCCTCACTGACTGCAAGGAGGCCTTCAACCTACTGCAACCGGCGCACCCCTCATGTTTCGCCCCACCTCTGGTTTTCAAAATTAAAACACAGCTCTAACGTTTCCAACAATTGGATTTCCAATTTATCCACCGAACCCACAACGCAATTGCGGATCTCTTTGCCAAACGGAGCTTCCAGTTGCCAACAGGGGAAACAACAATACTCCGAACCCCTCCACCCTTCTTACCTGAGGCGGCAATGGAAGACGCAAGTAGACGAGCCCACTTGCTCTCACAGAACAATGGTCCTCAGGAGACCACAGTTAGCAGCCTTCGTCAACACGATAACGCCATGCCACAGCTAGGTTTCTTCGGACAAGGGGGCAATAAATCCCCCCCCCCCCAACAATTCTCTTTCCACCCGCTTTAATCACGGGTTTTTTTTCCTCTTGTTGTTCCCTTGGCCTGTCGGCCCTCCCACGTATTTAAAAAAAGAGAGGAACGGATCATTGATTATAGTTGCTTATATCATATAAGTGGCAATGAATTCATTATTTTTAGAGATGTGACAACATGATAGAAATCGAGTCATCATTATAGTTGACAAATTAACTTTTCCTGTAATGAACGAAGGTTCTGTGAAGATTGGTGTTGATAATATAAATGTGAAGCTAAATTATGCTTATTATGTTCTAGGTTTGGAAAGGAATTTGGTTTCAATTTCTCAAATTACCAATTTTAGACAATATGCTTTGTTTGGCGCAGGTTCTTGATAATTTGAAGAATGTTATAGCTGATGCTGTTCTTTCTGATAAGAAGAAAGGCTCTCTATTTGTAATGCTAGTAGCATAGGTGTACAATAAGAAAATAAGTCAAATTGATAGTATAGAAATTTGGCACACTCAATTGGGACATTTAAGTTATCAAATGCTCCAACAAATTTTTTCCAGGAGAATTGTTAGATGACTTACTAGCATAAAGAGTGTACATGAAAGTGCAATTTGTCAAGACTGCCAATTTGACAAATCACATCATCATCCCTTTAAAATCTTATCCAACTACAGAGCAACCCTTTTGGAATTAGTTAAAACATATTTGATGGGATCATCATAAACAACAAGTTATAGTAGGGATCAATATTTTATGATATTGGTGGATGACTATTCAAGATACACTTGAGTGTATTTTTTAAAGGAGAAAAATGAAACACTTTTTGAGTTCATTGCGTTCAACAATTTTATTGAGAATGAATTTTAGCTGAAAGTAAAATGCTTAAGAAGCAATAATGGTGGTGAATTCATGTCAGTTGAGTTCTTTCAATATTGTGACAAAAGTGACATTCGAAATGGGGTTATGGAACAAAAGTTGACACATCTTACTTGAAGTCAAAGTGTTTTAATATGCATGTCATGTCATAAATCATTTACCTCCATGGCCAAGTAAAGACCAGTCCCCTTTCAAAATATTATATAATGTCAAGTCAAATGTAGACTACAATCGAGTTTTTGGTTTACTTTGTTAGGTTCATATTCTAAAATAAGACAAAACTTGATCCAAAGGCAAAGAAGTATGCTTTTACTGGTTATGATCCTTGTAGCAATAAGTGGAGTTGTATAGATCTAGAAACAAAGAGGTTTGTCATTTCAAGACATGTGTTTGATGAAGTGTTATCTTATCATCAAGAAGTTGTTCTTGATATTGATCAAAGGAATTTCAATTGTGAAATGAAAACATGAATGTTTCAAACAATGATGAATTTATAGCATCAAACACCTTAATTTTAAAAGGTGGGGAAAATAAGTTCAAAGGAGGTCTATAAGGGAGAAAAAATAGCTATAACACCTTAAAGATTATGACGTACAGATAAATCATTGCTCTATTGCTTCATGTTTCTTTATGGGATAAATAGATGAAGAAGAATGAACAATTTATGAAGAGGCTAAAGATTGACCAGAATGAGGAATTTGCTATGCAAAAAGAAGTTAAAGCTTTAAACAAAAATCAGACATGGGAGTTATTGTCAAAACCAAAGAATTGTGAACCTTTTTCTTGCAAATAGGTTCACCATTTAAAAAGAAAATCATATGGGGCTGTAGACAAATGCAAAACTTGGCTTGATGTATATGGATTTTCTCAATGGGTTAGATTATGAGGAAACGTTTAGTCCAATTGCGAAAATGGTAACACGAAGAACAATCTTTTCTCTTGCAACTTTTAAAAATTGGAAATTATGATAACTTGATGTAAAGAATGTGTTTCTTTACTGATAACTAGGTCATGAAACATTTATGGAGCAGCCTAAAGGCTATGTTTCTAAGGAGCATCCTCACCATGTCTACAAACTTAAGAAAGACATCCTTAAATAAGCACCATGTGCTTGGTATGGTAAAGTTCCTTAATACTTTATCTTTTATAGGATTAAAGTTTGGATGTAAATTTTAGTTTATTCATTAAACTCGAATCAAATATGCACTTGTAGGTCTTGTTGTAGGTTGATAACATGATAATTAATGAAGATAATGAAGCTGAAATTTCTAAGTTGAAAAATGTTCATCTGTTTGATTTAAGATGAAAAGTTTGGGAGAAGCTGTCTGTTTTCTTGATCTGGAAGTTGAAAAATCAAATAAGGGATATTTTGTCTCTTAACAAGGTTATGTAAAGAAGCTTTTGCAGCATTTTACCATGGGGAGTCAAAAGAAAAGACAATTTTTGGTTTCAGTTCATATTACGGTTGAAAATACATAAGAAAGGGAAGAATAAGGCTTTTATGAAAGACCAGAGAATAGCTAAATCGTATTAACAGCCACATCTCAAGTTGGAAGAAGGGATTACAATGTAATATAGCGAAAAGTTGTTTATCATTTTACACTTCATCATAAACCCCCCAAACTGAAGGTTTCTCATTTTTACTATTTAGGATAGAATGAGATGTAATATGAAATTCTTCTCTTGTATCTCATTTCATTTCATTCTATTATTATAAACCCTCAACCCAAACGATGAAATAGTATTACATTCCATTATATTCCATTAATAAATCCCCAACAACCATAGCCTTAGATGCAACATAGAGAATCCATGTTATGTAAAAGGCTCTCTTGATTATAATCTTATGTACAACAGATGTGAAAGGTTTGTGTCAAATGGATTTATTGATGCACATTGGCAAAAGATGCTAATGATAGAAATTCAACTTCCAGTTATTGTTCAGTACTAGTGTAACAATGATATCTTGGTGTGGCAACAAGCATAATGTGGTTACTTTATTTAGCATTGAAGCTGAATATGTAGCAATTATCATAGTTGCATAAGAATGTATGTGGTTAAAGAATTTGATGAGAGACATGCTCTGCAAATTTGAATATGTTGTACACATCAAATGTGACAACGAAAGTGTCATCATATTTGCTTATAATCCAATTTTTCATGAACGAACAAAACATACCGAGATTCATCACAACTATACACGAGAGAAGGTATTAGCAAGAAATTGAGCTAAAAGGGATTTCTACAAATAGCCAAGTTACAAACATATTCACTAAAACATTAGAAGAGCCTAAGTCTGAAGAGTTTAGATCATAAGCATGCATTAAGGGAGAGTGTTAAAAATTAGTGCATCTTCCTTGAAAATTTTGTTGTTTGTTTATTAAGTAAATTAATTTAGCTTATTATTTATAGTAGACTTAGTCAAATTAGTCGTGAAATCAAGTAAGAATTGTTTTGGGTAACAGCAGATTTGTAGGAAGTGAATTATGCTTATAAATATGCTCCGTTTATGATATATTTCGTGAATTCAATTGTCAATATACTGCTTATTTGTTCCTTTTAAGCAATTCTTTTTTTGTTTTACACCTAACCTATACGATGTCACATGCCAGAATTAGATTAATTTCTGAATTATATTTATAATAAATTAAATTATATATTTATTATTATCATAAAATTATGAATTAAAATTAAAATTTACCCTGAATTTTCCTAATTTTTATGACGTCACTTCTTGCGTACAAGTATACAATTATACGTTTTCAATACCAATAAATTAGAAGGAAAAACTTTTGTCAATCGTTGGTGATATACGAGGATACAGACATCCTCGTACAAAATTGATCGCTCTTCATGAAACGTTACCCTGTGTTTGGTTAGTGTCCTCAGAGGTGAGGACGGTGGACAAGGACGCAAAAGTTCTGTCCTTCGTCCTGTTTGCTTGCTGTCTTCACCTATTTTTGTTCCATCTTCAGAGGACAAGGACAGAAATTTTTGTTCCTTCCAAAACTGTGGTACAGAAATTCTTGTCCGAAGGACAAGATCAAGAAAAGACGAAAATAGCCTCATGTAATGTCTGAAACCTAAAACAAACAATATTTTAATTAATTAATAATTATATTTTAATTAATTAATCAATATTTTAATTAATAAATAGTTATATTTTAATTGATAATAATATTTTAATTAAATA
>JANQBM010000007.1:23720439-23738411 GCA_025594535.1 Erythroxylum domingense | reverse complement strand
TAAAAAATTACAAATACACTTAAAATAAATATTGATACAATTATAAAATAATCAATGAATTACATATTTCAAATCATATTATACTGTAGGGGTATTTTCGTCATTGATACTATTTTTTTGCTCTGTCCATTGTAACCAAACACATTTTGTCCTTCAAACGAAGACAATTTTTTCTGTTCTGTCCTTCATAACCAAACATCTTACTGTCTTCAATTTTTGTTCTGTTCTGTCTCTAAATTTTTGTTCTGTTCCGTTTCTGCATCTTAAAGACAGCAACCAAACAGACAGTTAGTGTCTAACTGATGAAGCGCAAGTGCAATAAGTTGACAGGCGAAGACTAAAAAGAGCGAACTCCCTGCGCTCCAAAATACGAGCAACTTTTGGTTTGTTAATCGTTCTTGTGACCGGACCAAATGAACCAACCCTCAAGCTCTGCTGAACTAAAATTCAAGTATCCGACGCCAAATCGGAAAGTTCCGAACATTGTGAAGTCTCATCCAGACATTGTCTGTGTTTCCTAGCAATACACAACTCTTGTGTCCGATTCTGTTCTTCTTGATGTTCAACAATTACAACCAATGGCATGTAATCTCAATGGTTCTTCATAGTAATGAATCTAATTAGCCATGGGAAAGGTTCCTGTTTTCAATCATATCTTGCTGGAAAAAGCAACTTGTTGACTCCAGGATTCTATTTACAAGTGTATATTCCCAAAGGTTCTGTGAATTAATTGAAGGATTAGTATTCTTCTTCTTCACATAGTCTGTTGTACGCTTTACTTCAACTGGGATAAGAACATGATTTCTTTCTCATGAATAACTGGGACTAATCAGGCACTCACGGCACATGGAGCTTTCATACCCTAATTAGTACCATCTACAGCCCATGCTTGCCAAAGCTTCCCGTAAGCGTGTAATTCATCCCACATTCAAGTTGGCAAAAGAGAATAAAACTAGAAGGTAATAAGATTTTCTGAGCTCTCCAGGAATGAAATCTTGTAAGCGAGACCAATTAATCCACACACCGCCAAAAAAATTACTGCCCCATTCGAGTCGGTGAAGCATGATTATTCAGAATAAAACCAGAAGTCAAGAAGACTATCTTAACATTCACAAAACGGAAACTTGTTAGCAAGACCAATTAATGGAACTGCCCTTGTAATCTCATCATCCTCTCAATAATGCATACAAAAAGATCAAAGTAGGCACATGACCCTTTTTTATCAGACTCATCTCTCTGCTGTACTTCGGCAGAAAATCAATATTGGAGATTGAAGCTGCAAAATGAAGAACTTGCTAAGACCAAAAATGTAATCAAGTTCTGCGCAAGCTCCCATAATCACTCATGAGAGCAAATTGATCACTAAAGTTGCATTACCATTTGAATAAAGAAGAATCCAACACAATTCGGATATCCATGACAACTTCAATTTATACGTGCTTCATAATTTAAGACGTCTTGGAAGACGGCCACATCTACTTTGTAAGCTCAGAATTTCCTTTGCAAAACCTTGATTACCAGTCAAAAGAAGTCCGTCAAGAATCCGATTGAAAGTCAACCTTCGAGGCATAAATCCTCTATCAACCATCTCTAGTAGCAATTTCCCAGCCACCACCATATCATCTGATTTTTTCCTCACAAACATTCCACTTATCAGAATATTGTAAGTATCTAAATTAGGCAAACAATCCCCACTACCCATCTTCTGAAACAGATCAAGTCCCCTTTCTATTTCTCCAGCATCACAAAAGTACCGAATCGCAATATTATATGTTTGTACATTCGGATCACACTCATCATCCTTCATTCTTTCCATAAATTCCATTGCCCTTTCTATTTGACCTGCATGAAGCAATCCTCTAATCAACAAATTATAAGTTACCGAATTTGGCACATAACCCTTTTTCACCATCTCCTCAAAAACTGACATTGCATTCTCCACATTATCTTTCTTGCACAAAACCTGGATGAAAGCATTATATGTAGCCACCGAAGGAAGCACACCATCCTCCACCATTCGATAGAAAACCTTTTGAGCCCGTTTGATCTCGCCAACAATTCCAAATCCATGTATCAACGTAGTATAAGTAACAACATCAACCTCACACTTCCTCTTTTTCATTTCCAAAAAGAAATCCCAAGCTTCATTAATCTGACCAGCTCTAATATATCCTTTAAGCATTGTATTGTAAGTTGTCATATTGGGACTCAATCCTCTTTCTACCATCTCTTTCAACACCTCTAATGCTTTAGGTGTCCTCTTGATCAAACACCAACCATTAGCAATTATATTATAACTAATGCAATCAACTTTAAACCTACCCCTAAGAGTCTTAAACAAGTTATAAGCCATCTCTACCCGACCCGATTTGCACAATACATCAAGAACTGTATTAAATGAATGAAGATTTTGAAAACACCCATATTCACGCATATGTAAGAATACCTTAAAAGCTCTATGGGGTTTTCCCGCGGCAGCGTACCTCTCTGCGATGATTGCAAAGGTTTTGGGGGAAGGTCCAATGCGTCTCGAGCGCATGCGAGAAACGAGTGCCCAGAGCGTACGATAATCTCGGAGACGCGCCGATATGTCGATAGCGAGGTCAAAGGAAGAGGGGTGGTGGGCATATAATGGATGGTGAGAAAGTATGCGGAAGAATTGGAGAGCTTTTGGGCCGTGGTTCCACAGGCGTTTGAGAATTGTGTTAACGAGGTCAGGTGTCCATTCGATGGCGGTGGAGTGAAGAGTTTGGGATAAAGCTCGTGGGTCCGACGAGTTAAGGATGAGTTTATATAGACTGGCGGTTTGTGACGCTTCCGGCGAAGGAACGGCGGTAAAGTTGCGGCCTTTAAGTGATAGAAGACGACGGAGATGAGAGCGGCTGCTCCGCCGCAATTGAACCATGCGTATCTCAAACGATTTAATCAGTGGAATTCATATGATATATGTTAGGAGTTGACGAAGATAATGTTTCATTTGCCGCTAACGAACGCAACACACAAATGGTTTTGTTTTTGATACTTCAACTTTCAAATAATTAAGGTTGTCTGTCTTTGGGCTTAGGTACATTATGGGCTGTCTTGTTATAAGAAATCCATCTCAAGAGGTCTCGTCTTCTTCAAAAGCCTCGGCGCTCAGCATGTAGCTCCTGGGAGGTTTAAAATTTTGATTTTGGAGTCGGAAAGTATATTTTGTGTACAAAAGGCAGAGCTGTTCATGTCCAGAGGAGAGTGCAAGCCGCGGGAGTATTGGGAATGAGTACGAAAGACAGTTGCAGGAGTGAGATTAGAACTGCGATTCGCCAACTGAGCGATCGTTGTCTTTACTCTGCTGCCAAATGGTAACAGTTTCCACTCTAAAACCCTAAACCCACTTGCTTATCTACCCATTACCCTCCTCTCTTGACAATTTTCTTTCTTTGATTTGTTTGATTTTGAAATGTATCTTCTCGATTTGGGCATCCAAAATTTGTGCTTAGTTTTAAGTACATGGATTCAGAGGTTGCACCGTAGACTATATCTGAACTAGATTGTTGATTTTCGTCAGCTTCGATCTCACGGATTCTCCTAAACTGTATTTCTCGTTATCCATCTTGTTTGATATGCATTTAGACACTGAATTTCTGCTTTTAATAGCACAACGAGTAGTGGATTCCTTTTATAATCGTTTCTGGTTTTTTGACGTCATTTTTAGATGGAATTTATAGATCAGTAAATAGGAGTTTCACTGTCTCCATGTATGCTTGCAGGGCGGCAGAGCAACTGGTAGGAATTGAGCAGGACCCTGCAAAGTATACTCCTTCAAATACTAGGTTCCAACGTGGAAGCTCAAGTATTCGCCGGAGGTTTCGCACAAATGAGATCACTTCCACACCTACTACCGGGGTGTCCTATGTTTCCACTCCATTGATGGAGGAAGATGAGGCAGTGGACAGTGACTTTTACCTTCTGGCTAAGTCTTACTTTGATTGCCGAGACTATAAAAGGGCTGCTCATGTGCTTCGGGATCAAACGGGGAAGAAATCAGTCTTCTTGCGCTGTTATGCTCTTTATCTGGTGCGTATGTCTTGCACTCTGGTTTCTCTCCTATTGCTTTAGTTGCTGTGGTTGTAGAGCTTGATGTGTTGAGATAAATGTTCAAGGCCGGTTGTTGCCTGAAATGTTTTCTATGGTCTAAGTGGGTTTATTGTCCAGATGGCAGAGTTGTTATCTGCTTGCAAATTGCATACAGTGAGTAAACATCTAATGATGGTTGGTAATCCAAATTAGAGTCAATTGGTTCCTTCTGTAAATTAAGCAAATATGATCTACAAGCTTATTGAATAATTTCATCTCAATGTTTATGGTTGCTACTAAACAATTCCTTTGATTGCAAAAGTTAATTAATGTTTTTCATTGCATTTTCTTGATTGATTGAGCATACTATGTCTGGATATTTGTGAAGTAGGTGCTGAAACTTAGTATCTTTTCCTTGAATATACTTTTCTCGCATTTTGCTGTTTGTTAATTTAGTCGTAGACCCTAGTATTATCTTTACTTTGATTCTCAAAATTTCCATATTTCTTTACCAAGGAAGGAGAGAACCGAGATCACTTAAGTAAGATGATGTTGATGACATGCTCTTCTAGGACACATATTTTGATTGAGAAAATAGCTGGTTCTACTCCCAAAAGTTGTACGGTTGAGAAAGTGCCCTGTTTTAACTTTGCATCATTACAGATCGTGTCTTTTCCCTGTTTCACCTTTTGCTATACTTTCAAATGTACATACAGATGAGAAAAAAAGGCTAGCAATTATTAAGAACCTGACAAGCGTCTGTATTTCTGAATGTCACATCCAAATCACCCCCCAAAGGAAGGAAACGTGACAAAAGGAGTAAAGAAATACCAAGTTTCTTGCATGAACGGGTGTCTAACTTAAGTTGTTCTTAAAGTTTCAGTGTGTTAACTTCTAGATTGATTGTCATTGTGTAGTTCTGCGTCCAGAATAATTGATATGTGTTGTGAAGTTTAGCTGATAATATGAAACTCACTCTGTTTTCTTATATTTGCTTTGGTTGGAGATAAGGCAGGAGAGAAACGGAAAGAAGAAGAGATGATCGAACTTGAGGGACCCTTAGGTAAGAGTGATGCACTGAATCGTGAACTGGATTCTCTGGAAAGAGAGTTGTCAATTCTCCGCAAGAATGGTACAATTGACCCTTTTGGACTATACTTATTTGGTATTGTGCTTAAAGAGAAAGGCAATCAAACCCTTGCTCGTACAGTTCTTGTGGAATCAGTGAATAGCTATCCCTGGAATTGGAATGCTTGGGCAGAGTTGTTGTCAATATGCACAACAGTCGAGACCTTGAATAGTCTTAGTCTCAGTAATCATTGGATGAAAGACTTCTTTATTGCCAGTGCTTATCAAGAGCTCCGGATGCACAATGAATCCCTGGTAAAATATGAATCTCTACTAGGAACTTTCGCTTACAGTAACTATATACAAGCTCAAATTGCAAAGGCCAAGTACAGTCTAAGGGAATTCGAACAAGTTGAAGTTATATTTGAAGAACTTTTGAGGAATGACCCCTATCGAGTGGAAGACATGGATATGTACTCCAACGTGCTCTATTCAAAGGAGTGTTTCTCTGCTCTTAGTTCTCTTGCCCACAGGGTTTTTATGACAGATAAGTACAGACCTGAATCTTGTTGCATTATTGGGAACTATTACAGTTTGAAGGGGCAGCATGAGAAGTCAGTTGTGTACTTCAGGAGGGCACTAAAGCTGAATAGGAATTATTTGTCTGCCTGGACGCTAATGGGTCACGAATATGTTGAGATGAAGAACACTCCAGCTGCTATTGATGCCTACCGACGGGCGGTGGCGATTAATCCTAATGACTATCGAGCTTGGTACGGTCTAGGACAAGCTTATGAAATGATGTGCATGCCATTCTATGCCCTTCATTATTTTAAGAAATCTATATTTTTACAGCCAAATGATTATAGGTTATGGATTGCTATGGCTCAATGTTATGAAACGGATGAAATTCACATGTTTGAGGAGGCAATTAAGTGTTACAGAAGAGCTGCAAATTGCAATGACAGAGAAGCAATAGCATTGAATCAATTAGCCAAGTTACATCGTAAATTGGGGCAATCTGAGGAGGCTGCATTTTACTACAAAAAGGACTTGGAGAAGATGGAAGTGGAAGAGAGGGAAGGTCCAAATGTGGTTGAAGCTCTGCTTTTCCTTGCCCAACATTGTAGAGCCCAAAAGAGATATGAAGAAGCAGAGGTGTACTGTACTCGTCTTCTGGACTACACTGGCCCTGTAAGTTCTCTTATCTACTACTACTAACTTTCACGTGGTCAATAGGGAGATTAGCAATCTTCGATTATCTTATTATACTTTTGTCCTCTCTGTCCATGGTTGCAGGAGAAGGAGACAGCAAAGAATATGCTTAGAGGAATGAGAACGGGTGAATCAACTTTTCCTTCTATGGATGTTGAGCACTTTCCTCCCTGATTTTGCCTTGAAACTCCTCTTCCTGGGATTCTCCTGTAATAGTCTGCATCAGCCAGCATACATATCATGGTCTTCAATGTGGCAGGATGTTATTTTCTCACTTCTCCTTGTTGAGAATCGAGATAACTGTGGTGAAATCAAGAAACTTTTCAGTTTAACTCGTTTTTCCAATTTCTTGTTGGATTAACACTCAGTTCAGTATGCGCTCTTTCTTCCATTTTCGATTCACATACTTTGCTTCTGTAATCCCAGTCGCTTATTTACAGATCAAATGTGTCCATCTAATCTTATTTCAAGTCAATTGAGTAAAAACCAGCGCGAATTGCAAAAATTTAAATTAACATATCAATCAACCAAGTCCAGTCCAAAGTAATCAGATGAATGTACGATCCAAGAAACCAGTGCAGAGCACCCGTGTGTCTCGAAGATGATGTCGTGAGTTGTCACCTCATGATCAGGATTCTATTCTGGAAGTCAAAATCTCTCCCCAAATTCAACAGCTGATCTTTTCTGAGCACCAGAGTAGAAAAGCAAATCCAATCACGGGAGATTTTGAAACAAATCCAACGTAGTATATTGACTATATTCTTCAGTTAGCTGGCAAAATGAGTGTTTTCTGGATGTGGAAGTGCAAATCCTGTACAAATTCTGACCTTCCTTTCTACACGCCAATGGACGACGAGGAGGCTGAGTTGTTGTGGGAGGTGATAGTCCTAATCCTAGGGGTTGGTTAAACTGGTCTGGCGGTGGCGCCGTTTCAAGGATTTGAACAGAGAGTTCCCGGTTTTTGACTATATTGTTTAATAAGTATTTTTGATATTTTCAGATTTCAGCTTCCAATTAAACTCATTTTATAAATTTCAAACTTGCTAGCTACAAAAGTAAAAGTATAGTGCTCCACATTTTCTTTCTGATCTTTCTCTTGATATTGTCTTTCTACTGATCACGTGAAATGTATTAGAAAATTGAAAAGAGACGACCCGTATGGTCTTGTAGAGACCACTTGGACGGGACAAGAGACAGGGTGGGGCTGCCTTTTAGATTTGGTAAGATCTCACCGATTTATATCCTCAGAATCTTCATTCTTTCTCACCCTTTTCTCTTATTAATAATCCAAAAGATGGCCTTTCGTACGTATCTTCTTTTGGCGTTGCTAAAGTAAAGACTAAAGACTAAGGACGTGTTTGGCAATTGCTATTTATTAATAAAATTTATCGTTAAATTATTATTATTATTATTTTTATTAAAATTATAAACTTAATTTTATAAAATTAAATATTTAAATTTAAATTTTTATAAAAATATTTAATAAAATATTAAGAAATATAATATTTATATTTTTATAATATTTTTAAAAATTATATTCCCATAAATTATTTTATATATTAATAATTAACATTAATTAATTAATTTTATTAAATATTTTTAATAAATAATTAATATTATTCACTTGTCAAATCAATTAATATAATTAACGTAGAATCAACTCACAGGCCTAAGCCCTTAGAATTTGTAGTACAAAGCTTTTGTATATAGTAGTATTCCTTGAGAAGTCTCTTGCTAATTTTGTGACCCCAATATCTAATCTTGAACCACCGATTTTCAACACGTAAGAGAAAGATATATTCTTTCAGTTAGATGAAGATGGTCGGAGAAATTTTGAGGCGGGGTTCGTTGGAGGAGGTCGGAGTCTCTAATGGGTCGGAGCAGCTGCATGTTCTTGCTGTTGATGACAGCCTCGTGGACCGTAAAGTCATTGAGAGATTGCTCAAGATCTCTTCATGTAAAGGTGTGCCATTTTGAGCTTCTGATTTTTTTTCTTTTCCTCTTTAGTACTAGAGATTTACTTCGATTGGACTGATGAAACTTACTGAAAATGGTTTTCTTTTCTTTTTTGCAGTGACGGCTGTGGAAAGTGGAACACGAGCTTTGCAGTATCTGGGTTTGGACGGAGGGAAAGGTCCTGCTGGTTTAAATGTAAGAAACCACTCTACCCAAAAAAAAAAAAACAAGTAAGAAACCAACTTCAGTTCTGAACTTGTTGCAATCTGTCTGAGCGTGGTATGGGTGTGATTTCAGGACTTGAAGATAAATCTGATTATGACGGATTATTCCATGCCTGGGATGACAGGATACGAGCTACTCAAAAAGATCAAGGTTGATAACAGCTCCCTTGACCGCTCTTAAAAGTTTTTATCTGAAAATCGTTAAATTTTAGATTGAATGCTAATTTGCTTACTTTGATGAACATGGTAATCTGTTCTTAAGCAGGGATCGTCAACTTTTAGAGAGGTTCCTGTAGTGATCATGTCATCTGAGAACATCTTGGCTCATATTGATAGGTACTCCCTCTTCGGCTGCAACAGCTTATTTCTTATTCTTCTAGGCAGAGTGTTTTGATAATCTCCTAATCTTTGGTCCTTGATCAAACAGATGCTTGGAAGAAGGGGCAGAAGAATTCATAGTAAAACCAGTGAAATTATCTGATGTGAAACGACTGATGCATTTCGTGGTGAGCGGTGAAGGAGAAGAAAAGGGAAAGAGGAGAGTTCATAAGAGAAGGATGGAAGGAGGGGGCTTATTTTCCTTGCCATCCCAGACACTAGCAGTACCAGCATCCCTGTCTCATAAATCTGATGAGTTTTCTGAAACATCACCTTCACTGACCAGATTCTTGTCGAAGCGGCCTAGGATACTGAGCAGAAACTAATTTGGCAGTCATTATCAATGCATTGGGGCTTTTCCTCAGTTTTCTACGTTCTTGTTCATGTTACATTATGATGATGCAAATATTTTGTATTCCAGTATCATCGTGAAGCTTGGGTAGAATTCTTTATGACTAGTTAAATAAGAAGAAAATAAACCACTTATTAAATCTTGATCTTGAATTAGGCTTTTCAAGTATGTGGTGGTGAGCATGAACCTCTGCCTCGGGTCGCCTCCTAATTCCTTCTACATCTCCTAAAATAAATCGCCATATCGCGAAAAGATGTTAGTATCGGGCAGTTATCAGAATCCCGAAGACCTATGGCCAACACAAAACGTACAAGGGAAATGTTGGAATTTAAAATCTTTTAAGAAAATTATTAATCATGATTTAAAAAAATTAATAATAAGAAAATTGAATTTGATTAAGGTTGAAAATAATAAAAAGTTTAATAAAGAATTTGATTAAATGAGTTGAACGAGAAAATTAGGTTCTTATATTTAGCTTGTGACACTAATAAAGTTATTATAAATGTTTCTTGTGGTTCGTTTGAGTTCGTGGATTTACGGTTTTTAAAAGTTCGTTAAAAGGTTCACATATTAAGAAGTAATATGTAAAAAGATGTTTTTCTTAAGAAAAGACATAAAAAGGTGTTCACAACATAAAGTTAAATAATTTTTATAAAAGTTGATAGAAAGTTTCAACAGATTGCTTATATATTGAACAGTTTGTTTAAGGGATTTAACAATTTATTCAAGTTATTTAACAATTTATTTATCAAGCAATAGATTACAAGATAGGTAATTTTTTCTCCATTTTCCTTATTAACAAGTTTGTGATTGATTCTTGGCTAATCACTAAGGTTTGTGTTACGTCTAACATGTAGTATCAGAGTAATTTCATGTTTGTATGAATTTAAATTGAAGTTTTCAATTTCTCAATAAAGAAATTGTGGAAATTAATATGTTTTGTTTGTATAAATTGTATATTTGTTGTTTTAATTAGTTTTGATGATATCTTACTTACATTAAATAACTTGACCCTGTTTTATAAGACAGCAAATTTTAGCTAAGTATTTTGACAATAAGGAACTTGTAGGTATTCAAATTCACTTAGATAAATCTCAAAACTTGCTAGGTATCTCGTAAAATGCATAAATTGAGTTTGTGCTATAAAGGTTTAAGATGACTGATTGTAAACCTATTATACACCTATCTCTTACGATGAGAGGCTACCTTTGACACATTGTCCCAAAAATGATATAGAAGGAGAGACTACAATGAACGTTCCTTATTTTAGTACGATTGGCAACTTGATGTATACCTAGGTATGCATTAGACTAGATATTGCATTTATTGTTTAACTGTTGAGTAAGTATCTAGCTAACCTAAGAATAGACCATTATAATATAGTTAATCAAGTTTTAAGATATCTTAAAGAAACTAAGAATTATATGTCGACATTCAGAAAAGGCAATAATTTAGACCTTATTGGATATACAAATTTGGATTTTGCTATATGTATGGATGATAGGTAAGTTTGCGTTAGTGTATATTTTCATGTTAGCAGATGATGTTGTTTCGTAAAAGAGCGTCAAATAGACACTGATGACTTCCTTAACTATGTATGCAAAGTTTGTAGTATACTATAGGGCTTTTTTATAGGAGGTTTGGCTCAAGAACTTGATTTTTGAGTTGTCTACTAATTGATTTAATTGCTATACCTATTCAGTTGTATTGTGATAATCATTGCACTGTAATATTCAATAATAGTAATAAGAATATCACATGATCTAAACATTTAGAGGTCAAGTATTTGACTATAAAGGAATTAGTATACAAAGGTGACATTGCAGTGAAGCACATAAAAATTAAGAATATGCTAGTTGATCTGCTGACTAAAGGACTTCGCCCAATTATTTTTGAGAGATGTATATATAGTACGAGTTTGTTGAGGTCTTTAGGATACTGCTAGCTACGGATCACTGCATTTTTCTCCTAATATAATTGTTTGAATATCATGTATTATGACATTATATGTTTAATGATCATCATTTTATTCTCAATCATTCAATTCATTTTACATCTTCATAATACTGATGAAAGTCTCAAGGTTTATGTCAATCTTAAACATTACTGACATTGATCCCATATCTTTAGGACACATATAGATATTTTGATAAATCCATGGACTCATAAGACATAGGGGATCCCATACATGTTTAATATGATGTAGTTTAATATTTAGTAAGAGAAAACAAATTTCTCTGTTGTAGTTTAAAGTTTAGAGAAATTGAAACTGACAACAAAACAATGATACATTTCATATCATACCCGTATTATTATAGTTTGCCACACTTTATTTTCTTATTCATATTAGTATTGTATTAGATACATATGATTATATTAGAAAAGTGTTGCATATAATAAATGTATTTGATGTTTTTTGGTATTGAAGGCCTTACAGGAGCAAATAATGGACTTTCATTATCTTTGGAGCAGATGTTTTATATTGATTGACCATTACATTGATTTTCTTAGCCATTTCTACTATTTCCTATTTTCATTACAACTAATTAATATTTGTCTAAAGTTAAGAATGTTGGAATAATTCCTTCTAGACAATTATTAATTAAGAGTTTTTATAAAAATTAAGGCCAAAAAATTAAATTTAATCCAAATTAAAGATAATAAATAAGTGCAATAAAGGATATGGTCAATGTGTTGAAGTCTAGTGATGAAAACAAACCCTTATCAGTATAGAATAGATATGTCAATGGGCTGGGTCGGGTCCGGGCCGATCTCGGCCCAACCTAGCCCAACCTGACCTCTCCTATGGTGGTCCACGGGCCGGAATAGGCCAGTGTGTGGCCCGGGCCACGGGCGGGTAGGAAAAATTTTTTTAAAACGACGTCGTTTTGAAAAAACGGACGAGCCACAGACGGGCCGGGCTGGTCCGGAGTGAAATTGACACCTCTAGTATAGACCATATAGGCCTGTGATGGGAAGGTCCAATAATGTTACTATAAATAGTTGCTGGGTAGATCTTACCTCCTATGATGTTTGATGACATAGGTAACCCATCTCTCCTTACTTTGTTGCCATTGTTTGGGAAATTTTTTGAAATTAGTTGAGACAGTATGCGATGAGCTAGTCAGCATATTCTACACACTTATGAAAAAGGAAGAAATTGATGAAAGCCATTGTCTCATAGGTGTATGAATGTGAAATTTTAATTTCTAAAGAAACCTTAGGAGATATACTAGAAGTAGCTCCTATAGGGAGAATTAATTTTCCTTATCATAAGTGGGATGTTGATGATGTGGAGTTAGTCAAAGTTGTCAAATCCATTTGCCTTCATGCTGAAAACACCTAAGATGGGAGACTCTAGAGTAGGAAATTAGACTTAATACCAAGGATGTAAGTACCGTTCCTTACCGATCGGAAAATGGAACGGTACTATTGGCTTCGGTATCGGCCGCATTGCCTGGTACTGGTCGGTACTCACTATACTGAATAGTAATGGGCCGGTACCATGAAAAAACATCGTTGGAGGACTAATCTGAAAATTTTCAAAAATTTTTCACTTACCCCCTGGACCTCTGTTCTCTCATCTCCTTTGCTGTCATTTTTCTCTTTACTCTCTCTCTCTCTCACTGACTCATCCTCTCCTCTCTCTATAGCTCTCGTCGAGTCGTCGTCCTCTCCTTCACTCCAGGCATTCGTGGTGCTCTTCGGCGTGCTTGGCTGCTCCTCCTCCTGTCGCTGGTCGCCATCTCCTCCGCTGTTACGAGTCGTCAGTCGCCACCTCCTCCACTTGTTGCCTCCTCCACCTGTCACCACCATTCGACAACCATAGAGCACAGATGCATCTTCCGACGACAGATCTGGGAATAATACCTAGATCTGGACCCGACCCGAGTGAAACCGATTGTGAATTTGTGTTTGTTGGGTGTGTTTTTTTTCCAATTTTTGTTAGAATGCTTTTGTTAATTGTTTGTGTGGTTATGATTTGTGACTTGTGAGGAATGAAATTGTAAGGTTTGTGGTTAATTGATTGTGTTGCAATGTTGGAAATTTGGAATTGTTAAACTGTAATTGTTTTGTTGGGTTGGTTTTGAAGGATTTATGGTAAATATGGACGGAGGAGGTGCGAATTTTGTTGGGTTGGTTTTGATTTTGGTAATGAAAGTTGTGGTTGATTTGGGTGGTATTTGGTAATGAAATTGTTATGGGCAAATGTTTGCGAATTGGAAAATTTGGTTCATTTGTTTGGTTAAACATAATTGAAAGTCGGATATTGCAATGCAATGTATTGTGGTTAAGTTAATTGGTTTGGTTTATTGGTTCACAAATCACAACTTTACATTGAATTTTTGAAATTGGTTCAATAAATGTTTGGTTTATTAAATTTGAAAATAAAAACAGAATTAAAAATAAAAAGAAAAAATTAAGATGATTGATTCATGCTTTGCTAAGTGACATCATATTCTTAAAAAGATCAATTCATATTATGCTAACTGACATGTAAATGTAATTGTAAGTGCAATTACATTACTATTAGTTGAACCAAAAATAATTTGTTTAAACATACACAAAAAAGAACCTAAATTGAAAGTTCAAATGGCATCATATTCATATAAAAAGGCAACAATTAGAATTGACTACTTTAAATATATCTAAATTTTGAGGAATTAAATTTATGATTAAATTAATTTTGATTATTTGTTTAAGAAGTCATTGTTAATTGCAATGTTTAAGGTATATACTAGTTTTTAAATTTCAAATTTATTATAATAATTTTCTCCAAATTTACAATGGAATATTTTATTATCCCTAATCTTTTTAATTCATCTTAATTATTATAAGAGCCTAAGAGGACAATTAGTATAAAAAAAACTATGTGGTAATGGTTTGGGAGGTTTTTTACATATCATTGCTAATTTTGTTGATAAAACTAACATCTTTATTTTTTTATTACAGATAAATGGAAGGAAGTTCAACTACTCCTGATCAAATTACTTCAGGAAGATTTAATGATCCAGCTTGAGCTAATACTACATTAGTCATAGGTATGAAAAATCATACAATTTGCTTATTTTGTAACAAGCATTTGAAAGGTGGAGGAATCACTCGATTGAAGAAGCATTTAGCTGGGATTAAAGGAGATGTAGAATCCTGTAAAAAAGTAAGTCATGATGTGAAGTGGCAAATGAAAACATTGCTTGATGAATATCTACATGAGAGAGATAAAAGGGAAAGGTTGAATTTTGAAATTGGTAATGGAAGTTCGTTTTCTAGTTTTCTTGGTGATTATGGAAATGTTGAAGGTGGTAGTGGCAGTGGTCGTAGTGGTACTGGTAGTGTTCCATCTCAAGGTCAAAAAGAAGTATCTGAACCTAAAGTGAGGAAGAGAAGAAGATAGATTAGTTTCTTTGCACCACGAATAACCCCTTGAGCCCAACCTGCAATTCGTTGTGCAATGCAATCAAGAGATGCAGCTCACAATGTCGATATGGCAGTAGCTAGATGGTGGTATGATACAGGTTCATCATTTAATACTTTTCAGTCTTATTATTATCAACCTATGATGGATACAATAGCCTCTTATGGTCCGGGATACAAAGATCCTTCAATTGATGACTTAAGAGGTAAACTTTTGAGTTGTTTTGTTTCTGAAATTGGAAGTTATATGGCTGAAAGAAGATTGAATTAGAGTACTTATGGATGTTCAGTCATATGTGATGGTTGGACAAATAGAAGATAAGAGCCTATTATTAATTTTTTGGTTTATTCTACAAATGACTTTATGCTTTTGAAATATATTAATGCATCTAGCCTGATTAGAAATGCTGAGACTTTGTTTGGGATTTTTGATAAAGTTGTGAATAAAGTAGAGCCAGAAAATATTGTTCAGTTTATTACTGACAATGATTCTACTTATAAAGCGGTAGGAAAAAAGGCTGTAGAATACATATAATTCTTTTTTCTGGACTCCTTGTGTTGCATATTGCATTGACCTAATGCTGGAGAATATAGGGGATCATAGGTATTTTCCTGTTATTGATGAGACTATGCAGAAAGCTAAAAATGTGACAAAGTTCATTTATAATCGTGCATGGGTGTTGAATTTGATGAGAAAGGAATTTACCAATAGTAAAAATTTGTGTCGCTCTGCTATGACAAGATTTGCAACAAATTTTTTATCACTTCAGTCTTTTATTTCGCTGAAGAAAGAGTTAAGCCAAATGTTTACAAGTGATAAGTAGATTGCATCTCAGCATGCTAAGTCTAATGCTGGAGTGGAGATTTGTAATATTATACTAGAAGATAGAGAATTTCAGTCTCAGTGTCAATTTGTTATCCGAGTTTGTGAGCCTTTAGTAAGGGTGCTTCAGTTGGTTGATAGTAAAGAAAAGTCAACAATGGGTTATATTTTTTATGCCTTGGATAAAGCGATGGAAGCAATCAAGACTAATCTGAAACATAGGCCTTCTTTGTACACGCCACATCTTTCAATCATTAATGAGAGAAGGGAAAGACAACTTTCTTCTTTATTGTTTACAACTGGGGCATTTTTAAATCCTAGTATTTATTTTAGACTGGATCTTAGTAAGCAAGCTGAAGTTAATCGAGGAATGCTTTTAACAATTACAACAATTGTTAACATTGACTCGATGCAAGATCTGTTAAGCTCACAAATAGAGCTTTATAAGATGTCTTATGGAGATTTTGGAATGCCGATTGCTATTCGACAAAGAGGAAAACTTTCTCCAAGTATTAGTTATTTCCTTTTTCTTATTTGTTGAAAATTAATTATCACTTTATTTTGTTTATAGCGCTACTTTTGTTATCTTATAACTTACAGTTTCTTGGTGGGATCAATTCAGAAATGGTATTCTAGAATTGAAAAAGTTTGCAATTCGAATTTTAAGTCAATGTGCGAGTGCAATAGGCTGTGAAAAAAACTGGAGCACATTTAAATTTATCCACTCCAAAAAAAGGAATAGATTGGAACGTAAGAGGTTGAATGACTTATTTTTTGTTCGATACAATTTAAAGCTTTGGCAAATGTATATTATTATCATTATTAATTTCAAATTAATTTCTTATAATTTTCTAAGAATTAAATTATATCCCACTTTTTTTGTGATTGTTGGAAATGAGAATTGTTGAGAATTATTAGAAATGAAAATTGTTATATGAATGTTTTGTGGTTATTGGAAATGAGAATTGTTGGGAATTATTAGAATTAGAAATTGTTTTATGAATGTTTTGTAATTGATGGAAATGAGAATTGTTAGAATTCGAAATTATTTTATGAATATTTTGTGATTGTTGGAAATGAGAATTGTTGGGAATTGTTAGAATTCGAAATTATTTTATGAATGTTTTGTGATTGTTGAAAATGAGAATTTGTTTTATGAATGTTTTGTGATTGTTGAAAATGAGAATTGATGAGAATTGTTAGAATTGGAATTTGTTTTATGAATGTTTTGTGATTGTTAGAAATGAGAATTGTTGGGAATTGTTGGAATTGGAAATTATTATATGAATATTTTATGATTGTTGGAAATGAGAATTGTTGGGAATTAGAAATTATTTTATGAATGCTTTGTGATTATTGGAAATGAGAATTGTTGGGAATTGGAAATTATTTTATGAATATTTTGTGATTGTTGGAAATGAGAATTGTTGGGAATTGAAAATTGTTTTATGAATGTTTGTGTGAATGTTGAAAATGGGAATTGTTGGAATTGGAAATTATTTTATGAATATTTGTTTATTGTTAGAAATGGGAATTGTTGGAATTGGAAATTGTTTTATGAATGCTTTGTGATTGTTGGAAATGAGAATTGTTGGAAATAAAAATTGTTATATGAGTGTTTTGTAATTGTTAGAAATGATAATTGTTAGGACTATTGGAATTGAAAATTTTTATATGAATATTTTGTGATTGTTGGAAATGATAATTGTTGGGAATTGGAAATTATTTTATGAATGTTTTGTGATTGTTGAAAATGAGAATCGTTTGAAATATAAATTGTTATATGAATGAATATCTTGTGATTGTTGGAAATGAAAATTGTTAAGAATTGTTGAAAATGAAAATTGTCGAGAAAGATATGTTATTATCATTATTATCATTATTATTTTCAATATAATTTCTTATAATTTCTAATAATTAAATTTTATTGTTTATTAGGAGTCTTAATAGTACAAGTAGTTCAATTGATCTAATTTCCATTGATAACATCGATGTTTTGGCAGATTGAGTTTCTGAAGAGCCGAATTTGGTAGATGTCAATGACTTGGAATTGGAAGATAATCTTAGATGAGAAAGCATTGACATGTCATTTGGTGCATTAAATTTGAATAATAATGATGATGAATCTCCTCTTAATGATGAAGATTTTGTACTAAATAATAACTAGGGTCAGTGCAGTTATAACCGGTATCCTCCCGTTGACGATTGAATTTCGTTGTAGATTATTTTTCCCCTTCTTTTAATTTTACTTATATTTGATGTTTATCAATTTATGTTAAATTCTATATATGTGATGTAACTGTAAATGTTTTTATTTCAGGTTTAACTTTAACTTAATTGTTTCCTCGTCATGATAAAATTGTAATAGTTAAGGATATTTATTATTCTTTTATTGGATGTTTTGATGAAATTATTATTTATTAAATGATGAAATTGTATTATTGTAATATTTTAAATACTTTGTATTATTCTTATTTTTATATTT
>JANQBM010000007.1:23690356-23704472 GCA_025594535.1 Erythroxylum domingense | reverse complement strand
TACCTAACTTAGAAAAAAATCAAAATTAATTAAAACAATATGCTTTGAGTTAACATACACGATCGAGATGGGCTGTGCACCACACCTAACAATAGAGAAGACAAGCATCAAGGATTATCAGAGGAACAAAGAAGAACACATAAGAAGACAAGTGTCAAGGATTTCTAAAGGAACAAAGAAGAGGAAACGAGAAGACAAACGTCAAGGATTGCCAGAGGAACAAAGAAGAACATAAGAGAAGACAAGCATCAAGTATTGGTAGAGAAATAAAGAAGAACAGACGAGAAGATGAGCGTCGAGAATTGCCAAAGGAATAAAGGAGATAAGAAGTGTGGATCAAGGATTATGATGTTTAAACTGGACAACAACATTTAGAAAATTCCTAAACATCATCGTCTAGCTCTAAAACCTCCTAAACATTGTCATATTACATATACAAGACTGATTTTTTATAATTTTGAACCTCATTTATCAGGTAGGATGCATATCTAAAAAATGGCTCACAAAAAATATAAATGTTAAGAGTAAAATTTATAAATGGAGAGTTGACAAAAATATTAAATAGGGTTTTAAATTACATGTTTATAAAATGTTTGGGATTCTTTTTGAACATTTTGTAATGTTTAGACTTAAATTGAATATTAGTAGAAACGATATGGTCCAATTTGATTTTTTGGCAATAGGAAGACAATGCTTTTTTTTTTTCTGGGAAAAAGATGAATTTTATTATGCCATTAATCAACAAAAAATAATCAAAAGTACAATAAAATTGCTATATCATGATGTCTCTACTCCTGAAATGGAGATGTTCAGACAGTTACAAGATTAAAATTATAGGTTACAATCTTGTCACTCTCCAACTAGTGATGATTTTATAGCTTCCATATGTTTATACTTAAACTAAATATTAGTAAAAACGTTACGGTCTAATTTGATTTTTTTGGCAATAGCAAGACTATGCTTTTGTTTTTTTGGAAGAAGATAAATTTTATTATGTCACTAAGGCAACAAAATATAATCATAATTGCTACATCATGATGTCTCCACTCCTGAAACGGAGATGTTCAGACAGTTTTAAGATTAAAATTACAGGTTGCAATCTTGTCACTCTTCAGTTAGTGATGATTTTATAGCTTCTATGTGTTATTGAAGTAGTTCATATCACCATACTTGTCCTTGAATAGGTTGATGTGTAACCTGATTTGTTATAAGAGTTCTCTTCGGAAGTTTTCCTTTCTTTTCTCTTTATATTGGAATAACCTTCTGTTTCTTTCATCCCAAACAGCAGCCACAATAAAGGTTAAGATCACACAGAAGCACCACCTTTTAGTTTTTTTGTTAAGCCAAACTGTACTACACCAATTGACAATCTCATTCCAGCTATTAGGAGCATTATGGATATGACATAAGATAAATAGTGTGTTCCAGCTTTCTTTGGTGAAATCACAAAGAAAGAACAGGTGCAGATGTTTTGCATAATGTACACCAATTGGGAATCTGCAGATATTTAATTAGTTTATCAGTTGTTTGGAGTTTGTTCTTCATTGCCATCCACAACATTGTTGATGCTGGAGGATTATGTTGTTTGAAACATACTACGTTGGCCTATTGGATATAGTCTGATCTGCCTGCAAGTTGTGTTTGTGAAATCTTCTCTACTAGAGTGCTTCCATATAAGTCTGTCGTCCTCTTCATCTAGCTGAGTGATTTTTATTTCCTGTTTGATGAGTTCTGGAATGGGAAAGCTATCAAGAACCTGTTTGTTGGTGAGTGCATCAACAGCTGAATCTGCATCATGTATCGCTGATTTCATAATAGTAGCAAGACTATACTCGTGGATTTCTAGAAGTTCCAAAAAATAAGAGCTGTTACTAATTTATATTAAGTTTGTGCATTAAAATTTTGATGAAATACAAAAGAAAAGGTTATAACACCCGGTTTTATTGATGTGAAGACAGAATATAGGATAACATACGCATAATTCCGTTGTGAATTGAATCCCAGTAGATTGTCTTTTAGCAGTAAAGGAAGATAACCGCAAATCCGTATGTGATGATGTATATAAGAACTTCAATTTGATGAACCCATGTTTGTAATATAATGGGGACGGCAGAATAATCAAAATCTGGCAAATGGGCAAATTTTGTCACGTCAGGAGTCAAAAAGCTTGGATGAGTCCTCCAAAGTTTTTCAACGACAGCATTGGAACTGTCAGCTAATTACAAAACATAGAACAAAGAGAGGAATTGACTCAAAAGCGGCATCAGCTTAACAACAGGACTAGAAAAAAACTATAGTCATTTTTTACTTCTCTCCGCAACTTGCGGGTTCACACCAGCTAGATGGTTCATTGTCAGACCTGGCTCTGTGCAATCATTATCCTGGTGTTTCTTTCTTCATGTGCTGCCCGTTCCTTCCCTTTTGTTGAAGAAGAACAACCTATACTGAAGAAGAATGAAACTTCCACTGAATTTGGTAAAGTATCTGCAATAGCGTCAAGGCTTTTAGCTGATGGGAATACTAGCTCTTCTGTTGAAGGTCAGGAAAAACCTATGCTACGAAGATCATCTTAGTCAAATCAGAAAATTGCCGGGGCAGTTCTTGCAACATCTGCAATCACTCTGATCATAGCTGCAATCCTTTTCTTTCTCTACAAGAGATACATTAGAAACCAACAGAAAACGAGAACAGATATCAGTTTTCAAGGAGAGGGTATTGTGATTACAGAATGGTCGAGAAAAGTTGGTAAGAAGGTTAAAGGAGTGATTGTTAATGAAGATGGTCGAGATGTTCTCTATATCAAACATTCAGGGGGAGGAAGACTCAAAACTGCATTCACAAAGTTGAAATCTAAGCATTGCCGCCGCCACCTCCTCCTCCTCCTCCACCACCACCATTAGGACCATCAAATATGGTAACAGAGTCAATAACACCGCCATCTCCTCCTCAGCCACCACCACCTCCACCATCAATGGTTAAGAAGAAAGAATCTCCATCACAACTTTCACCAAAAAGCCCAACTGCGTTGGTGTCAACACTAAAGCCTCCGCTGGCACCAAAAGGGAAAGCACCAAATAGCAAAGGCAAGGCATTGGCTTCAGCAGAGGAGAGCACCGAGGACATTACCATAGCCCCCACAAAGCTGAAGCCTTTGCACTGGGATAAACTTATAGCTAGTAATGCTGAACATTCTGTAGTCTGGGAAATAATCAACCAGGGATCACTCAGGTTTGATTTTCTGCTTAGAAGTTTAATTTAGTTTATCAAATATTGCAGTATTTTTTTTCACCTCTGATACAATAGGTAGATATGCCATAATAGGTTGTTTTTATTCATTGTATGTGCAGATTTGATGACGAGGAAGCCATGGAAGCCTTGTTTAGATACGCAACTGCAACTTTCAAACCTCCTCAAAAAGAAGTAACCTCATCAAAGGCCAGTAGTCCTTACCCTGCACCAATTGCAAAGCTTTTCATACTTGAGCCAAGGAGGTCTCAGAACACAACTATTGTGATAAAATCTTTAGCTAGTTCTCGTAAAGACATTCTTGATGCTCTTGTTGATGGCCATGGATTGATGACTGATGTTCTTGAAAAGCTTGTCAGAATCTCCCCATCAGAAGATGAAAAGGTCAAGATAATCCAATACAAAGTGATCCGGATAAACTTGCAGATGCTGAATCTTTTCTATACTACATACTGAAGACCGTCCCTTCGGCATTCATTAGAATCAATGCTATGCTCTTCAGATCAAACTATGATTCAGAAATTCTCCAATTCAAGGAGTCCTTGGAAGCACTTCAACTGGGTTGCCAGGAGCTTAGAACTCGTGGCCTATTCTTAAAGCTTCTTGAGGCCATTCTCAAGGCTGGCAATAGAATGAATGCTGCAACATCCAGAGATAATGCACGAGGTTTTGAACTTACTGCTATTAGAAAACTTTCTGACATTAAAAGCACCGCCGGAAGATTACTCTATTTCATTTTGTCGTTGAACAAGTAGCTCGGTCGGAAGGTAGACACCTTGCTCTGAATCAAAAGCAAGTTCCTGACAAAATAGGCAGTCAAAGACAAGTTAACACCAATCTGAACTTAGAGTCCATGACAACAGAAGAAACAAATAAAGAGTATTTGCTGCTTGGATTGCCTATTTTAGAGAGATTGAAGGTTGATTTTGCCAATGTAAAGAAAGCAGCAAACATAGAGTATGACAGTTTCATCAGCACATTCTCCTCTCTGTCGACCCGTCTTGAAGAAATTCAGTTGCTCATCTCACCCTAGGCCAAGGAAGAAGAGGCAGGTCAGTTTTTGGGTGAAATGAACGGATTTTTGCAGAAGTGTGACGGTGAACTCAAGTTGATGAAAGAAGAGCAAGCAAAGGTTATAGAGTTTGTGAAGAGAACAACAGAATACTATCAAGCAGAAGCTCCCAAGCACACAGGAGCATCCTCACTTGAACTGTTTATTATTATTAAAGATTTCCTTGAAATGGTTGACAGAGTCCCGATAGACATCTCAAAGAAGCTGGAAAAGAAGGATTCAGCAACGAGTATAGGATCGTCTCCCCAAGCAGTAAGGATTTCAGACAAATTTGCTGACTTTCGTCTACATTTACTGCCAGATAGATCTAGGTCAACATCTTGTAGTGAGTCAGATGATGATTTTTTAGTAGAGTTAGATCAAATTGAAGTTAAAAATTTGTTAATATTTGAGAAATACAATCACATTTAATCTTTGTCAAATGGGTAGTCAGTTTACTGGGTTTTCTTAGATTTGGTGCTTATTTGTAAGTAAGCTCCCCTCGAAATTGAAAAAGAAAAAAATGTAACCTCCACAAACTAATAGAGGATAAAGAAACTACCATGGCCAGGAGATTTTATTTATGAATTGAATCAAGAATATAATTCTCCATTTCTCCCTTATGACAAGTTACAAAAATTGATCAAGGAAAAACATTTCCTTTTTCTGGTGGACAAGGAAGGTTGGGTAGTGATTGGTATCTCGATTTTTATGTAAACAAAGCATGTCAAACACGCAAAAGAGTTCTACTTCTCATCAAATTACGATGAATGGTACAAATTGGAAACACCTGAATTAATGAGCTTAAACTCAACTAAGTGAACAACGTACGTACTTCACTTGAAGCTACCGTGACTCCTTGCCATTCCGTGCTAAGCATCACTTTGTTGCGTGTTTAATGAAAACCTAAATTTTTTGAACATTGACTAAGATGTAAAGAAAAAGATGGGACTTATGAGAGAAAAAGAAACAGGGGACAGTTAATTTGTAACTCCCGTTGTCTGTTACAGTTGGTTTTTGAAAGAAACTAAAGCTAAGAGTTTGAACTTTGAAGTGATGAATTAGTAAACTAAACAATCATAGTAGAAATTTTTGGCATATTATTAACCAGAAGGGTATAAGTTTATATAGAACTATAGAGACAATTAAGAAATAAAGAATCAATCTAAATTGATTGTGTAATCTTGGATACTTGAATTTAGCAGTTGATTTGGAGCTAAAAGTATGTTACCATATGATAAATGTGTTGAATTTCATCCCCCCCGGTAAGTTAGATTGTGAATGTTATGAACACTCAACTTGTCGAGTAGTAAAAGGAATGCTTCTTTACCAAGGGGTTTAGTAAATATGTCCTCTAGTTGATTTGTGGAAGATATGTACTTGGTTTAAAGAATATCATATTGTATTTTCTCTCAAACAAGGAGACAATTCAATTTAACGTACTTTGTTCGCTTATGAAACACTGGATTAGCTACAATGTGGAGTGCAAACTGATTATCACATTATAGGGTTGTTGGCTGGGGATGATGAGTGCTAAGATCTTGTAATAGATACAACAACCATTGTAATTCACGAGAGGTCAAGGCCATTGCTCGGTATTCCGCTTCAGCTAAAAAGCAAGAAATAGTGGTTTGTTTCTTTATTTTTCATGATATTGGTGACTTCCTAAGGAAAACACAATAACTAATCTATGCTCTCTTAGTAATCTCAAAATTTAATGGAATGGAGGGAGCTAGATTAATCAAGGAGATTGTAGTTTGAACTACTTCACTCGAAAATGTTTTTGGCAATATAAACATTCTAAGCATACAATTTCATCCTCTTAGCAACACTATTATGTTGCAGAAAAAACAATGACGAAGATGATAAGAATACAATTGCAGCAACTTCAAACACAAATGATGAGTTGTCCTTAGTTTATACTACAAGAGAATGCTTCCATGTTAGTAAATTGAGTTCTGAGTGGTTGATTGGCACGGGAGCTTCTTATCATTGTGTTCCAAAGGTAGAGTATTTCTTAAACTATAAGAGTGAAGACTTTAAGAGCGTAAAAATGAGAATCAAAGTTTCACCAAGATTGCCAATATAGGTGATATATGAGTTTAAACAAATGTTGGATGCTTATTGAACTCGAAAGGACAAATTCTTGATTTAAGGCTAAAGCTATTATTGACTAATGTGTTGGATCAAGAGAGATTTCAACAAACGTTTAGGGATAGGAAGTAGAAACTGTCCAAAGGAGCAATGACTGTTGCTCAAGGAGAGTTGCTCTTTGTATAAGATACACTTAAAGGTATGTAGTGGTGGAGAGCCTACACGGCCAAAGAGGAAATTTCTCCAAATTTGTGACATCAATGATTGGGAACCATGAGTGAGAAAGGATTAAATTTGTTGGCAGATAATTCCCTTATCCGAATTAAGAACACACGATTGCTTAATCCTTCTGATCCTTGTTTAGCTAGAAAGCAACATAGAGTCTCTTTAAAGAAGATCTACAGAGAAATAAAAGATATTGAAGTTGGTGTATTCAGATGTCTATGGCCTTATTAAGAAGGAGTCACTAGGAGGTAACAAATATTCTGTTATATTTATTGATGATGCTTTGAGGAAGACCTAGGTGTATATGTTAAACTCAAAGAGTCAAGTATTTGAAACTTTCCAGAAGTTTCATATCATGGTAGAAAAGGAAGCTGAGAGAAAGCTAAAGTCTCTGCGAATAGATAATGGAGTTGAGTATACTTTTAAGGTATTTAAAGATTATTGTATATCGCATGTCATTAGATATGAAAAGACAGAACCTTCACTTATAGCAGAACCTCTTAATGTGTCCTGACTTATCACAATAGTGGCATGTCTTTAAGTCTTTGTCACCTCTAGACTTTGATCGATTTTTAGACTTACAACACCTTTTGCAACCTTACTCTTGTTCCTTCCCCTGCTTTATGTCACGAAAGCTTGCACATTGTTAACTCCCATCTCCTTTCTTTTGATTTTTTTCATTGAACATATTCTCTTTGATTACATCCAAAGAAAACACACTTGCATGAGCTGAGTTGCTAATTCTCATCCCTAGCATCTCCCAGCTATCCAGTAATGAACTCAATAAGAATAAGGCTCGAAGCCTTGGAAATTAGGTAGATGCTCTAACACAGATTTCTATATTTAAGCTCCAAGTTCACAAGTCTTTTAATCAAACAGACTTTGTTATGGGTGGTATTCCTTTTATAGAGTCCTTCTAGCATTTTCCACAACATAAAAGGATCTATTTCTTGAGACACATAGTTGAATATGTTGATATCAATCCATTGTCTAATCGTATCCAAAGTTTTTCACTTCATTTTTTCCCATTGTCTATCTGACATCTTTTTAGATTTTGAAAAAATATCATCCTTTACATCTTTGTTCACATCAATAGGATCAAACAAATCCTTGCACTATAAAATGTCCTCCATCATAGGCGTCCAAATAAAGTATTTTGATGATGTCAACATGAATATAAAGCTGTTTCCACCTTCTATCATGATAGATCTGATACCATTTATTAGGAGACTATAACACATAAAAGTTGAACAAAATATCAACAATAAAAATACTCTTTAACTTGCACCAACAAATCAATATGAGAATAAAAAACTTAACAATGAAACAAACACATATTTAAGTGAAAATTTCTTCAATGTAGAGGGAAAAACCACAAACCAAACTGATACGTAAATCCATTAAACTCATATAAGGATTTACAAAGATTGATCTTTCACTCCATAATAAACAATTTATCTTACAAAGTTTCATAATTGAAACCAAAGTTGATTTAACAATTAACAAACATTTAAACTAATCCCAAAAAAAATAAAAAAGGATGAAAATACAACACGTCTTTCCCTCTCTCGGTTTTTCCTCACTATTGGACATTATGGCCACTCTCTCATACAAAACCTACATATTTTTTCTCTTTTATATCATGAAATAGATTTTTTTTCACTGTACACAATCACATACACAATTGTGTAAATGACCATGTCTCTTTATCATCTCCTCACTCGTAAATGTACATAGTCATAGAGAGATACACGGTCATCACACACGGTTGTGTATGTTAAAAACATATGCATGTACATGAACGTGTATGTCTTCACTCTTCACGTCCTTCACATGGTTAATCCATACAACTATGTAAGTGAAGACATGGGCATGTGTCACTTTGCATGGGCTTGTATGCTTACACGATTAATATGCATGACCATGTAAGTTAAAGAAATGGGTGTGTAATATCCTACACGATCGTTTCTCCCCTAGAAGAGTTCCATCCATCTTGTCTTCATTTATTCGTCATCTTCATGAAACATAAAGACGTATATGATCACAGAAAGTCTCAAAATAGGATTGGTCACTCAACAGGAAGTGTTGCAACTATAAAAAGAGGGATCATGTGGCAAAATATTTCTAGTCAAAAAAGAAGGGTGTTGAGAGTAATGTTGTTACTTCCAAAAGTGAAGATGAATAGGATGCTAAGGCATTCTTTATTGTAGATGAAGAGGAGCTAGCCTTTACAGCAACAACATTGAATTGAGTAAATTATAAGAGTGATTGGATTGTTGACTCAGATTGCTCAAATCCTATGATTGGCGATAAAAAGAAGTTGTAGAACTTATCAGAGTACAAGGAAAGTCGGGTGGTAGTGATGGCGAACAACTCAAAGTTACTAATAGCTCACATTGGTAATACGATAGTCTTTCCCTAATATAGCGATACCAAGAAGCTACTCTAAAATGTCTATCATGTCTTAGGTATGAAGAAAAATCTTCTCTTGGTAGCACAATTAACATATTCTAGCCATTTTGTTCTGTTTGGCCCACAAGATGTGAAGGTATATTGGACCTTGAGATTATAAAAGAGTCGATGATGAAAGTACAAAGATTGGAGTCAGTTTATGTGATGTATAAAGAAATTGCATAAGTAGATAAGAAAAGAAGAAACAAGATAAAAGACTTGTGGCATATATGGTTAAGTCACATTAGATATTCCAAGCTAGATGTGATGATGAAGAAGTCAACGTTGAAGGGACTTCCACAAGTATGTCAAAGTATACTTTATGTGAAGAATGTATCAGGACCATTTTAGCAGAAGTAATGAAGACTGCAACCTTTGTGACTAATAGGCTTCCTCAACAAAGGTTATGTTTTCTCTTACCTTTTGAAAAAATTTAGAACATGAAGCCTAATTTTTGTCATTTTTTAGTCTTTTGATATGTATGATACGTATTTGTATCTGATCACTTACATAGCAAGATGGAAAAAGCGCTATTAGGTGTATCTTTGTAGGATAAAATAGTTAGAAGAAAGGGTAGCGATGTTGCGATCTAACAACTAAGAAGTGCTACACATCCCAAAATTGGTGTTTGATGAAGCTTTAAGTGCTACACATCCTAAAATTGGTGTTTGATGAAGCTTCTGCATGGTAGTCCTTAAATAATGAAATATTACCAAACTCAGATATTTTTAAGGGGGTATTGGAAACTTCTCCAATCCAATTGATTTCATATGAAGTTGAGGTTACAGACGATAATGGAGATATTGAAAAAGGCGTAGCTCAAAATCCTTGACAATGTGTACCAAAAGGCAAGCGAAGAAAATGAGCCAAGAGAAGCAGATACATCAAGTGCATTAAGAAGATCAATAAAAGTCAGAAAGTCAAATCTTAAGTATGCCAATGTCATTATAATAAAAGAAGTAAATGCAAAAGAACCAAAGACATTAGAGTAAGCATCTCAAAATCCTGAGTGGATTTAAGCTATGGAAGAGGAAATTGTTTCATTAGAGCGAAATCAGACTTGGGAGCTTGTACCGTAGCAAAGAGACTTGAAGCCTATTTCTTGCAAATGGGTGTAAAAGAACAAATGTCACACAGATGGATCAATAGAGAGGCACAAGACTCGTCTGATAACTCAAGGGTTCTCTCAACAATATGGACTATACTATGATGAAATGTTTAGTCCAATTGTAAAGCTTACAATTGTACGAATCATATTAGCACTTATAGCTAAAAGTTGGAACTTGTGGCAGATGAATGTGAAGAACGCATTTTTTTCATGGATAGCTGGATCAAGAGATCTATATAGATCAACCAATAGGTTTTCAGAGTTAAGACCAACCTAAGGGTGTGCAAGCTCCAAAAGGCACCCTATGGATTAAAACATGCATATAAGGCGTGGTATGGAAAGATTGGTGAATTTCTTACTCATAGTGGTTATTTGGTGACATCTATAGACTCTAGCTTGTTCACCAAATCTAAAGAAGATAAGCTAGCTATTTTGCTAGTGTATGTGACTGATTTAATTAGCACAGGAGATTATGAAGAAGAAATTCTCTGAACAAAAGAGAATTTGTCAATTTGCTTTCAAATGAAAGAACTTGGACATCTTAAACATTTTCTTAATCTAAAGATTGATCGTACTCAAGAAAGAAGATATTCCAAAGATTTGTTGGAGACGTTTGGAATGCTTAAGTAAAAGCCAATCTCGACACCAATGGAACCAAACTCCAAAATGTGTGCTTATAAAGAGAAAGATTTGGAAGATGCTAAGATGTATTAGCAGTTAGTAAGATGTCTTATCAACTTAACTTTAACAGGACCAAATATTTCTTTTACAATTGGTGTGATGAGTCACTACATATAAAATGCAAAGAAGCGTCATTTAGAAGCAGTTTGACAAATAGTGAGATATATAATGAGTAAGCTTGACTATGATATTATGTATAAGAAAGGTAGAGATTCTATAATAGTTGGCTATTGTGATGCTGACTATATAGGTGACCATGATACCCAATGCTCAAAAACTGGGCATGTTTTTATTCTTAGTTCCTGAGCAATTTCTTAGTGTAGCAAAAGACAATAAACTATATCTCTGTCAACTATAGAAGCGGAGTACCGAGCGACAACAATATTAGCGTAAGAAAGCACTTGGCTTATGTAATTATTGAAGGACTTGCATCAGCCAACAGAGTATAGTATCCTTTTGTATTATGACAACTTGTCAGCAATACGGTTGGCAAAGAATCCAATTTTTCAAGCAAGAACTAAGCATGTGGAGGTACAATACCATTTTATCAAAGAGAAAGTCTTGCAAGGAGAAATTTTGTTTAAACATGTCATAATAGAAAACAAACAACTGATTTGTTTAACAAAGGCTTGGGTGGTAACAAGTTTGAAAATCTCTATCATTAGCTCGGTAAGGTGAAAAGAGTAGAAGCTGGTGTTAAGGGGGAGTATTGAATAAATCAACACCAGCTCATAGGTTGCCTTTTGACCAATTATTTCCCATCATTAACATATTGTTGTTTATTTGTTATGTAAACTTTGAGTCATTATCCGTTTACTTTTTTTTACCTAGTCCTTAATTGATTCTAGTCTTCAAGAATTGTAGCTTAGTGGATTTATTGCTTAACAATAGTAAGTCAAGACGAAAACATAGGATACTTACCATTATTGTAACGCCCTATTACCATAAATTACATACCAGAACACCCAATGGACATTCCAGTATATAATCTATAATAATGGCATGTTAGAGAAAGCACATATCCGACTTAATCATGGCATCAACTATTATACAAAAAAGTCACCAAAATTTTAAAATCAAACTGTATTCTTCATTTCATTCCATAAAAATCAAACTAATATTGTAGCTTTACAAAACCATCCGAATAAATACAATATCAAACCCTTTACATAACACAAAAACTACTAACTACTCCTTCAGTCTCAGCTGACCGATCTTTGAGCCATTTCTTGACAAAAGTACAAGAATTAGTCTTCTCCTAGAGTCTGTCTGTCTCTAATGTCCTCTCTCAGACCTGAAATATCAATGTTACAATTTTGGTGAGTTTTGCGAACTCAATAATGTAACCATCCTTGATGGTTCACCCAATTCATGCCACATATCAAAATCATATAAGCACATAATTCGCAACTTTCCATTTAACAAATTGCATCACATATCATATATTTCACATATCCCAATCTCATTTAATGACATAACCACATTCTAATTCAATCAGTCAATCACACTTAATAAATGTATATGCAATGTTCATGTGACCCACTTTCAATTATTATGTTGTTGTAACTGAGTGCCTAAATTGTCCCGTATCCTTTATGGATACCGGGTGCATTAATACTGTCTCTTACCCGTTGCGAATACAAGGCTCATTGTACATATCGAGCCTTTGGCTCTATACCACATTTCGGAGCTTTAAGCTCATATTCGGTAGCTACTCATGTCACAACTATCTTTATCTGATCATGCATTCGTGTATGAAATGCATCACAATAATATTCAATCATTCATTATTTCAATCATTCCCATTCTCAATCTCATTCCCATTCAAACACATCGACAGTCCCATTCTTATTTATCATATTCAATCAATCATTCAAAATTTAAATCACAATTATCATCAGACCTTAGTCCGGTTTTTAACAAACATGTTGAGTAAACGCATAGTCAGTCCAAATTCATATTCAAGGAACACTTCCAATACAGTCCCGAATATATAACTCCTCGGACAATCAATTGTCCAGAATCAACAAAATCAATTTCACATTCATAAGATAATTCAAACATAATCTAACAAAAACAATTAATTGAGTGAGACTGTCTAGGTTACTCACAAATTGCTCTAGAAAGCTATTGCCTTGAAGTTCCGACAATGTCTGGATGATGGCGCTCAATGTGCTCCTCTATAACATATAATACATACACATAAATTTTTTTGCACAATTATGAATTCATTTATGCACATTCATGTATACTGAATACGTACAATGTATATTCATGACAATTTCGGGTTTCTTAACATTATTCTTATCACAAAACTCATTCATATATAATACACAATTAATCAATTCAGATTTGTCTAAACATACTTTCGGGTTTACTTTGCATGATTATTATCATTAGGAAATTGAAGTAATTTGATAACACTTTCTTCTAGAAACTTGTTACCCCATGTCTTAAGTTTCCAATGACACCAAGATTATCCAATTTAATTCATTATTCTATGAGTTATGCTCAAAAATCACAGACTGTGTACATTTGGAATTTTGGCTAGAGCATGATCATGCAGTCAAGTTGTACAATTCATATCTCTCAATTCCAATATCCAAAAATTACAAACTTTATACCAATTTAAAGATAGGAAAATAAACTACAACTTTTGTGAATAAACCTTAGTCTAATTTGGCCTATATCAATACAGTTTATTCAATAACTACAAGACATGATTTCTGTCTCGGGTAGTTCTACAACCTCAGTCAAGACTCTATTTCAAGTCAGATTTTAAAATACTTGAGACAGAATTAAAAGTGGACTTCTTCAAAAAAGTTGTAAGAAATTGTCTCTAAGTTAATCTGAATCAAGAATCAACTTATTTAGAAATCTACAGATCAAAATATAGCCAAAATACCGAAGTATGATCAGTGAAATCATTCCAGTTAACAATATTCCATCACACTCATATTTTCATCCTAAATTTATCACTCAATCTTTTTGTAATGGATTCAGATGTTCATAAATTTTGGTGGAGATGAAGAAAAATGTGTTATGAGTCTATTGGTTTAAGTCTCATGTCATTTGGATGTCAGAAGAAGAAGTTATAACAAAAAGAACAAGGGATGTTAAGAGAAAACACTACAGCTAACATATTCCAGCAATTCTTCTTCACCAATATCACATGCATTTCAGTCCAATTCAAACATCATTCTTATATCATTTGACATGCCATAAAACTCAGATTGTTACTTACCTATTAGGCTTCCAAT
>JANQBM010000007.1:23663718-23683955 GCA_025594535.1 Erythroxylum domingense | reverse complement strand
GAATGTAAATCACATTACATAAACAATATACATGCATATTTAAAAGAATACCTCATAATATATTATTAATAAGTCATAATGTCAGTTCAAAAGTCACATATAACTATTGACCTAGGGCACACTACTAACAGTAACTACACATGTATAATTGCCTCTCCACATATACATCTAAGAATGATTAACTATTCTTGAAGGATGTAGTAAGCAATTGATGGTACTATATGGTCCTATATGCACACTTGTTACCTATATGACCCATATATATGGTAACCGACATATTATATGTAACAGTAACTTTGGATATGGCATACATGTATGGTCACCTTATCCTTAACTAGTATTAGTACAAGCAGGATATATATTAGGAAATGTATATGACTGTCAATAAATATCACCTGGTATTGCAGCATATAATACCATATGCTGTGGATAATAGTATTGTGGTTGTATCCAATGATGCATACCTATGACACTATTAAGGGTCATGGGTACTATACTTGTACCATATATACACCATGCTAACTAATTAAATAGTTGATAGCACTTGTTCTTATTTGGTATGGGTAATCTGTATCATATCCAACACTTATAGGTATCTAACATATTATCCACAGGCCATATTACACACTTTAATATACTTGAGTAACATGATATCAGGATATTATCCTATATGATGTTGGAATTACATGATTGGTATCGACTATAAATACATTAAATACATTATTGAGATAATAATTAACATATATGTGGCCAAATATGTCATACTTGTATTTATAGTCGATACCAATCATGTAATCCCAACATCACATAGGTGCTACATTACCAAACAGTGGTTAACTGTGCTAATAGAGAACCATGGGCATGTGAAAGACAAGAAGAGAAGCATACATGATGTGATCCACCTCAACGAAGCCTAGGATATGACTTGCATGGACATGAGCTTGCAAAAGGAGGCTTAGGAGTTGAAATTAGATCAGATTTGAAGTCTAAATGTGCAAGGCAAGGGGCTAAACGAAATTCCCATGTCAAAGGCCCAACATTGAAGTTTAATGTTCCTAAAGATCCATTACAAGATGTTGGAGGCCCAATGACAAGAGCTAGGGCCAAGGCAATGAAGCAAGCATTGAATTGTTTGATCTAAGACCTTTAAGAGATAGAACCCATGTTGTTAAGTCAGATTTCATCTCATAAAGGTCTAAAAGGCATTGTCTTACTCCTTGAAGCCCAATATGAAGTTTCTAAAGGTCCACATGAAGTCTAATTGGGATAATTCACTTAAAACACCATGTGACAACCATTTGCCATTTAAAAATAAGAAGGACGTGATCTATAAGGTCCAATATGTTTAGATCATGTTTTAATTAGTTCACTTTTTGTTTTCCTTGAAAGAAGGTCATCTAGTCAACACCTTTCTAAGTTTATTTTGTTTCCTTTTAGGGATTGATTTGTTTCCTTTTATTTAGTTTCTTATTTAGGACATTAAGTTAGGAAGTTTTCCTATAAATAAGCACCCTCTATGTACTTTGGAAGGGGATTTTCATTTTAGAAATACTATTGAGTATTATTGGGAGCATTCTTGCTTTCTTTGTATTCTTTGAGAATACTTGACTTATCGAAGGAGTGGTCTTCCTTTATGGTGTCCCAAGGTTAGAGTTCCAAGAGACAAGTTCTCTCAGGGTTCTAAGAGATAAGTTCTCTTTGGGTTCTTTCCATTGACTGACATTCTTCTAACCCCTTTTCTATTAGTGTTCTATTTTTATCTTTTCAATTTTGTTTCTTGTGCTCCCATGTGTGTTTGATTCTAGTTGTTCCTAGGTATAGTTCCATCTTTTTGAAGGTTCTCTAGGACAAGTTCCTATTGAGTCTCCCATCATGTGCTTGTATCTCTTCAGACAGTATATGGGTATGCATGAATGTTGTATATTAGTGATATGGCCATATCAGAGTACCCACGTTACTAATGGAATGTAAGATATCTATGTTCATTATGGGCCCATAACTTTGGTAAACTGGGACTATATATTGTGTGGACACTCAAATCATTACAATATCAGTGAAACACTGTATAATTGCTTCCCATTATAGTAGACTTAAATGGCTTATCATAGGAATGATGTAATTGATATTCCAAGATAGTACCATATCTATGGTTGGTAACCTGTATGTCACAATATGTATACATACCTTAGGTTGCATACTCTATAATGGGTTGTCTTCCATAGTTGTGTACATAATATATAGGGTCATACACTAACCATGGTACTGTATGGAATTATGTATCTATGTTGCCAACAGAATATCAACTACAAAGTCACATACCACTACCATGGTTGGTGTGTGACCCTATATATTATGTACATACATATTGCAATTATATTTGACTTGCATTTATAAAATTATAATGTTGGTACACATATAATAAGATATCCATCTACGGCTATACACAGAGTTTATGTATGTGAGTTATGGGCCCATCAGTATATGTATCGACAGAATATATATGCACTCACAAATTACTAGATGGTTCATAGGTATATAAACTAGTTATTAATATTGGGCCATTATACCACCCTATTGACTATATTGTAACTTGATATACATAACTACCTTAGCATATGTACATATCATATACCTATGGTAGGGTATGGAGTAGGTTATACACAAAATGTATTTGGTTATGATAATATGTTATAAATTGATAGATATCCCATACATATTATGTTAGCTATAAGGATATGACACCTAGTATGTGTCATTATGTTGTAATATAGTCCCAGTACAAGTAAGGTGCTACAAATACCTAGCTGTAGTATAGATTATTACATACACTCATGATGTACATACAAAGTGGTTATACACATACAAATATCTGTTTAAATGGGTATAGTGGTAATAGGGACATTGTGTATGTATCCTCCAATACTATATACTATACCCTATTGGTACATTACATGTTGTCACCCTTTACATATACTGTACAAATGTAACTTGGTACATTATTGGTACTTTACACCATATTCCATAACGCATATGGAATACATCAAACAAGGATGACCAAGGGCACTCAGTAGAGGAGATGTAATTTACTGACACATAGACCACATGGTAATTTACCATACATACTAGATGAGGGATGTTAACTCACATTTTATAGTTAATGCACTCTACTGACCATGTATGAGATGGTCTCATAAATGTACATATACTTTATGTGTACATATACCTAGGCCACTTGGGTATTATTCATGTGATAAGGGTACATACATATAAATGTATGTCAGGAAACTACTGACTGAGTGTATTTACTAGAATATGGCACCATATGACTAATAAAATTTGTATCTTTGCCATTCTCAGACAAGTTGACCTGTGGATAATATGATAGATAATATTTTCCTATATAAATGTACCTTACTATCATACACATCCTATAATGTGTATAACCATACTAATACAAATGGTGCACTAGTATGGAAGTATTATGGGACATATGTGGGTACATTATGTAATGTTATACCATTATAGGCTAGTTGTACATTATGAAGTCAATTGTATTAGTATATATGGGTATAATAGGTACTATAATGCCATTTGCTATAATATGGGAAAATATTATTCATGGTTACTATTGAAGATGGGTATTGTCATATGACATCTCTTATGTCATATCGCCCACCAACAGATTCTAGTGGGTGGTATAGTACCAAGTGGGATCTATTTGGGTGCATAAAATATGTCTAGGGATAGTCAATTTATACAATTTGCATATCCCAAATCATTACACTATAGTCCTATGTTATACCTACATGTACGGTTATGTATCCTATTCACAAATGGGATAACCCATGAGTAAAATGCCCTGGATGTCAGATTGATTTGGACCAATGGTGATGTACCATATGTTAGTATACTAAATGGGTACATATGACCTCTATAAATAGTTAGTACAAACCTAAGCACAGGTAACCACTATTTGGTAATGTAACACCTAAATACATTAGGGGTTACATTAAAGGCATAACATGTATATCATACAAGTGTACTAAATCATATATGAATCTAATCTATTTCACCCCTCAAATATAGGTGTATGAACACATGGGTACACACATGGCCTACATACACATGGGTGCATATACCATATGTATTACATAGATGTGGCAGCTGACATCTATGTAATCCTAATGTGTACATATAAGGTTATATGTACCCTATTCTACCTTAGTACTTGGTACCAATACCTTAATGTGTACATATAAGTATTGGGTACTATAATAAATGTTTGTTAGGTTAAATTGTATAAGGGATACATATTACATACCTATATGTAATATAAGTGCCTTTGCCTAAGATATATGGTGGAATATCTTACACATATAGATTTAAGTTATATATGGAGATCCTTTACATATACCTATAAAGTATACGGATCTCCATATATATACTTTATAGGTATATGTAAACACTCTTCATGTACAATCAAATTCTGAATAGTTGTACCACCCCTGATCTATATGTAATATGTATACCCTATAACATAGGTAATGCATGACAATTACTCACACCCATGTATTATATATCATGTAACATATATATGATAAATGCATAACACATAAGTGGTGATAGCCATGTTTAATCACCATTTATGGGTACTAACTATATCATAAAAGGTTATGCTACCATACAGGTCAGGTTATTGGTTGGTATTACCATACTATAATTAGCATGGAGTTACCATAAGACTTATGTCATATAGATGGTAAGGCAAGGTACCATGCATTCTTTAGTAACTCCCTGTTTATGTGTGAGTTATAAGCCATGGTAATACCTATAATATACTATTTTCATTAGGTCCATATTTATATACACCCATATGTATGATATTATATTATTTATCAGTCATGGTATATATAGACAAATAATATATACTATTATTTATTATAGCATATGGATTACGTATAATATGGGTTATTGAAATAGTATTATGCAGATATGGTAGATGTCAAGGTTACATTATACACATGCATACATGTATTACTACACATATACTTGCTAGTAGTGTACCTTAGGCCAATGGTCATATGTGACTTTTGTACTGACATTCTGACTTATTATTTATATATTATGAGATATTATTTTATATATGCAAGTATATTGTTTATGTAAGTGACTTACATTCCATGTGAAGTATGTGACTTGATAGTAAAACATATGCATTATAATACTATTCTAAATTGTCCCTGGTCGATCATTATTGGTGGAACAATAATGAATTACGGCTAGTATATGTTCTAATTGATGATCACATTTTACTGATTATGGATATGAGTTATCAAATCAGATATATAGACATATGCTAGAGAACATATATTGGATCGACCTATAGAGAGAACATTAAATGGTTTCATGTCATTAGCGATTCTCAATATGGTTTGACTTTAGTCCTTTGACCTAAAGTCATGATGATTCCCTAAATGAGGAATTAAGTGTTTTGACATTAGACTAAGTTATCTTTAACCGGATAACAAGTAGTCTTATGTTGGCCATTAAATGAATCTTGCGGAGGGATGTGAATGACGTAGATGAGATTTTTACCTCTCTTAAATGAGAGAGATATCATTTGGGTCTTTTGACAAGTATGACTGAAGAAATGCATGGAGGTGCTTAAATGAATTGATGAGGAGTCATCAATGTCATTTGTTATAGTCAGTCAACTTAGGAATCAAGAAACTATGATTAATCAAAGGTTGACATGCACCATGCCTTATGATTAATCTTAGTATCGTGTTACAAAGGGACTAAGTTTGTAACCATGGTTACAAGTTAAATCATATTATCGATCCTCATTTGATTTGGGTAGTCATAATGTCTTGCTAGAGGTCGCTTATAACTTATGGGTCTTGAAGTGTGATCAAGCCCACTGCCAATATCAAATGTGCCTACAGGGTCGCACACAAAGAGTGAAGTGATTTGGGCTTATTCTCTTGGGCCTAATTTATTAGGCACTGAATAAATATTTGTGGATATATTTATTGGGTTAGATTGAATTAAGTTGTTGGGCTTTTATTATATGAGATATAATATGGGCCGAAACTTATTAAACTTCCATAATCCTAATGGGTTTAGGATTATGATATTCTTATTCCTAACAGGTTTAGGATTAGGATATTCCCATTCCTATTAAAATAGGATTGTCCTATTCTCGTTAGGGATAGGGATGAGGGCTTCTCTATAAATAGAGGGCTTATGTCTCATTAGAATACACATGAAAAGCCCTAGCCACCTAGCCACTCGTTCCTTTTCCTGAGAGAAAAAATGTGTGGTATTTTAAAGTGTTTTAGAACATGCTAGCGTATAATATCCGCTACCCGGATCATTCATCCTTGTGTGGATATTGGTAGAGGACATTTGCAAGCCACAACATCAAGATATCTGAAAAGAATCCCAATCTGCACGTTTCAAGAGGTAATTTCTTACACTTCTTGTTGTGAAATTTTGGTTAACCAAGGCATAATACCCAAAGTCCTATGGTCTATTTCCCTGCATATTGTGCATTCCCGGGCCATAAGCGATCCAACAATACTATTATCATGCCATAACAGAGTTATGAACTAATTGATAGAGTACCTACTGATGCCCATTAGTTGAATACACATATTAGGGCCAAGACCTACCCATATGCGTGGTTATTTATGTGCAACCTATGATACTAATATGTACTCCCTATGGATAGAATAAGTGGGTACTTATACCCATCAGTGTGTCATAACTATCTATGATAGATGCATATGGCAAGGGTACTTACATGGTGATACATGACATTTATGTTATGGTATATTACCATACATCATGGCCTGTAATGTACAATAACCATACATTAATAGACACCTTACAATATAATGTTTCCGTGTATTATAGCACAGTACACATCTTGGATCATTGGTACCATAATAATATGTCTGACAACTACGTCATAGTATACATATGACATATATGTATGTCATACCACCATCTATATATTATACCCTTACAAACCATTTTTAGTAGGTGCATGTATTTATACAATGCAATATAGTACATCTAACCCTAAATAATGTGGGTACCACCTATTGTAGGTATGTACCACACACATGTCAGTTACAACATTTATATATACATTACAATAGTATCATAGACTACTGTATTTATCGCCAGGATACATATATGAAGTACATTGTACTTATGTATTAAGTATATGGTACCCACAATGGCTTGGTAATGGTAAGTCCACCATTATAACACTATACATTACATCCCACATGGTATAATATAGGGTATCTCGTACATATGAGGTATTCAGACCCACCAATATAGAGATTATATTAGCTAATACTTGTGCTTTTGGTCCACTTACATTTATATCAATCAGTTATCAAACATGACTAACATACATGGCATTAGGGTACATATATGTTTGGTATATAGCATATTGGTTTTTGCTTAAGAGACACATCCAACTATAAATATATAGTTATATGGATACCCAATGTGGGATACATATATGGCCAATGATATGTAACAAGGGATAGATAACCTGTAAGTTCATTTATATATTATTATGAATAGAGTTATACCTGACAAGTGGACATATACCCATGTTAAATGCCAGAGTATATAGATAATGCCGTAGGCATGCCATTCACATATGTTGGTCCATATGTACCATGGCATATAAGCAATGCTGTCTTGGGTTTGAATAACTTATAGTATAATACAAACAAGGTAAGTAACCAGGTAGGTCATATCCATGGTTAATACTATGAGATAAGGTACAATACCTATTAGGGTGGGTAATGCATATGGTATTACAATATTAGTTACACTTTGACCACCTATACAGGGTACACAATCAACATGTTACCATTATATGTGTTTCTTACATATCTATGGAGTGATTGGTTATCCCATTTATCCCATCACATAATACTAGTATCATACCATGGTATAACCTTATTACACAAGAGCACACCAAGTGGATTAGGGTATCCTAGCATGTCACAGTAACTATATAGTTACTGTAATATTCATAACATAATGCACTTTACTGTTTATTATCTAGTGTAAACAACCAAGTATGGATATACATACTATAATACCAACCAAGTCATTACGTGTTGGTTAAATAATGATTTGATTGGTATAATTAACTAATGTCATATTCGTGTGCCTTTATGGTAATATCTGGATATAATGGGATATAACCGAGTGACACAAACATAACTCTTATTATGTCATAATATGTAACAGGCATATTATATGGGCCATACAGTACAACATAAGTCTATGTGTACTATTTGGTCCATATAATAATTCATAATATGGGAGTAACCAAGACTGTTTGTTACAGACAATTTTCATGCTATACACACAAATTATACCATTGCCAACTACATATTCTTGTATAACATACTATAGGTGAAGACATAACATTACCAAGTGGCCATAAGTATGGGTGCATCAACATTTATATACCCTTAACCCATGTTTTACTTAAATACCATATAACCCATGTTATGATGTAACCTATACCATATATATAGGTTACAAGCATATATACTAGTGCATGCTATCAAGGGAACATTATAGTATCATTTTGTATTATTAATATATAGTGCTATGTAAACCACTATGACCCACCAGACTTAGTACCTACGACATTCCATACAATTAGTAAAGGTATCAAACACTGGATGTACACTTAGGTTACGTGTGATAATATTGAAAGTATATATATGTTACATAGTAGGGTATCATGTAATATGTCATAGGGTATAATTACCATCTACATTATATTCTGTATGTACCTAAATGGTATGTCACACAGTGGATAAGACTGGTTACCAAGTGATAGGGTCCATTTATATCATTATGCTGTTAAGCCATTATAATGGTAAATAGACTAAACCTTAATTGTATGCCATAGATATCAGGGCATAGGTATCATATATCTGTCACCTAGTAATTACCATTTATACAGGTTATGCATATAATGTGCACATATATGCCAAGGCTTGTGTGTATATTGAGTGGTATGACATATATTACATTGAGCTATACTACCATATAACATCCCACTTATGGCATAGTACGCACCCAAGTAACGTAGTGGTATTTATGATTATTTATGCTAACACCCGGTCCTGACAAATGACTGGGTGTTATATCACATGATATAATAACACTCATAATATATGGTAACCTATATTATAAGTGTTATAGATAGTACAATTATGTAGGCGAGGTTACATCAATATAGCACTAATCCATTTCAGTTAGTGTACATAAATATTTTATAACAGCCACAGACATAATGTATAAATGGTATTGATTATAGTCATCAATGGCATAATTAGGTCTTACATATTGAGTCAGATAGTACATACCATCTATGCAGATGGTACATTATATCATGCCCTACATGGTCCATTCCATGTTTCATACCCATGTGTGTATGGGAATAACATCATTAAAATATATCAGTATTTTAGTGTGGATACATTATAAGACATGCTTAAGGTACTAATGTATCATAAGGTACAATATATCCCTCACCCTAATATACATTAGGCACATGTATATTATGGTTAGGATACATGAGTACCACATTATGCAGTACCCAAGTATGCCATGTATTAATCACACCAACGTGGGGTGTGATTAGATATTTGGTCCATATGTAATGTATTGGGTCCATATGTCCTACCATAATATTAGATACCATGTAACTAATATTATACCCTTACATTATGGCACTTACCTTAGTTATATCCTTTAATTGGAATCATTCTTTGTGTAAATGTGTACAAACATTGTGTACATTAATAACACCTCTAATCATGCTTAAAGGTGGTAGCTAAATTGTACTCGTACTAGATGCACAAGTTAGTGCTAGATTACCTATGGCTCGTAATTAATAAGATCCAAAATATTATAGTACGAGGTTATATGTTAGATGTGTTGACTATGGTATACCCATGAGTAAAATGTCCACTTGATAGTTACATTGTAAGGTTATATACATACAAATATCTATTTAAATGGGTATAGTGGTAATAGGGACATTGTGTATATAGCCTACAATACTATATATTATACCCTATTAGTACATTACATGCTATCACCCTTTATATATACTGTACCCATCAATACATATGTCTGCATAATATGTCTGCATATAGATGTGACTATTATATACATTATGTGTGTAAGATAAGCATCCACGGATATTATCAGTGTGTAGTTACACATGACAATATACAAGACCATACCTTGATACCCAGACAATTATGACACATGTTATGGTACATATAGCATAACATAAATGTAATGTTAAATATGCCATATAACATTTATATAAGCAGATATTCCATGGTACTGTGCTAATATAACACTCATAAATGGGATTATTTATTACACTTGGAGTAATGTACACTCATGTCCCTAGGTGACTTACCATATGCCATATATAGGACCAATGTGTGTAAACAATCCTATATGTGGTATAACATTATTACTCCATGAAACATATGTAATAGTCAAGCTATTACTATTTTAGGGTATTAATGTGCAATTAGTATACACATATTGTGCCAGTATTACATAACCACTCATGTATAGTATAGTAAAGCTATCCAACATACTGACAGTACACAGAGCTAATATACAATATAGTCATTACCCCTATATTGTATACCCTATATGTTATGGTGTTATTTGTATAATGCACATTAGTTGAATACACCTTGTGAGTAGGTAATATAGTACTCCATGTGCATCCCACACATAGATAGTTATACTAATATTAGTGGGCATTGTATATGTACAGGTATGTTACCACACATATACAAGAGTTTACATATACCCAATTAATAACGAGTATTAGGCGGATGTATGTACATAAACTAATTATATACATCACACATAAAATTACTCCATGCATATACATGTGTGTCTTAACCACTCATACATATCTCAAAAATTGTATACTAGAGATATGTAAGTGTTATCCCCTATAGTATTACAATATAATATAAGTGTGCTAGGAGTATAGGAGTGTTTACTCCTATACACTGTACATACCTTTGGATATGTACAAATTGCATGGGTCCTATAAATCCTAAAAGAGTTGTAGGACACAAGTATCTATTCATTGTATAACTACCATTAGATACTGATAGTACCATCAGTTATTAGGTATGTATATATGTAAACAGTACAAACAATACTGGGTATTATGGCTGATACATGTTATGGTATATGACTGACATGATGTGTATATATATAAGTGAAAACCATACTGGATCCAAACCTTGTATAGTTGGAAATGTATGTATTACATATAAATTAATGCAGACATAAGTGGCATGTATATGCCAAGGCATAAGTATGTATTATATGTTACTCTAATCAACTGGTATATATCTACACATGTATTACAGGTATACCCAACTATATGACTATAACATTACACTCCTATATAAGGGTGTCATTCCTGAAACCCAAGGTCTATTTTACACCCATCCCATGTGTCCCTATAGTACTTACATCCTTCTACATTTGTGCTGGTGCACAAGTCCACTTGTATAGATACTGCCATAATTGGTTTGGTTAACCATGTGATAGTAGGCCCTGGTATATGACATTGTATATGTGATAAGGATGTATGTGATGGCACATTAGGTACATACACTCCATTCTAGGGTTGGTGTAACATGGGTATGGTATGGTGATATAACATACCATAACTATGGGACTGGAGTCCGTATGTTAGGGATACTGTTACCTCTATTTAATGGTCATATGAGATACATAATTCAACCAAGATTATTATATACCTATATAGGGTGCCAAATTCACTTCATATGTACATCAACTGGAGATAAAAGAGAAGACAAGCAAGATATATATATATATATATATATGTATGTATGTATGTATGTATGTATGTATAGAATAATGGAGTGTAGGTTTGTACCATATCCAGTAATAGGTTTAAATATCGGATATACACCCCATATTCATGTATATGACATAAATTATATGACTACCCGATAAATACCCCTGTTCTTTACCCTATAATAGCTACCAACTAGAATTACTAATGTATCCTATAGTGAATGATATTAGAATTACCCTTATTTAAGAACCTCAGTAATATGTATGCATGTTGTATCACTTATAGTATATAGAACACATATCATGATGCATTAGTAATTGATATATGTTATTAGAATAATTTATACAATGTTATAAAATTACCACGTTATGGGAACGGTGTGCATAATATATACAAATGATGTACTAAAGATGTTTAGTATTTGACATATCTGGCTATCTTTATATGGCAATATTCCTATAATTGGAGCTATTATATATGTCCATAACTATGTGCCAATATTATTAGCCTACATATAATTGTTATTCGTAACTAAACTATGGATATGGCTATATACCTCATAAACAATGCCATCTACTGGAGGTATAGTTGATAATATATAGTACACTTGTTAGTACAAGTAGTGGTACACACTGTGTAACCTATCACAACACGGGTTAAGACTATAATAGAACTAATAGTCTTTATGGACCATTCAGTTGTTTACAATTAGTGAATGTATGGTTTATATAGAGGTGATGTATATATCTAAGAGTATTTTGAATGACAAAACAATATGTTAACCAGAATGTACACCATCTACACCCCATGTAACAACCAAACAATGTATATGTGACCATTTACAATATACTAGTTAGTCATTAACTCATGTTAAGTGAAATGCAAACAACATATATGGTTACCATTGATGTAACCATGTGTAATAAGTATATGCATCCATATTGCAAACATGTATAATGGATATACTTCAATACATGGTGCACATAGTTTTAACTATATCTTAAATCATACATATATACCTACATCATCTTTGGATATGTCATACAATAAGACATATTGTATGGTATTTGGTGCCATAATGTAAGGGTATAATAGAATTCAATTGATACATAAAGAGTGTATACCACCTAATGTGCACCATATTAGTATATTTAGTAATAGTGTAGGTGATACTATGTTATTGGGGCTTATACACAAGGTATGGTCGAAGCACATCTAATCCATACATAACACATTAATAGGTATCTTATATACAAATTTGGTATCAATCCAAATGCTTACTGGTATTACCACATGGTTGAGAAGCTCTTCTACTAATACACTTGTCTTTATGTATATGTCACTTTTGTGTATAGGGTATCATAGTGTGTAGGTATATGTCTTATATGTAAGTCAATACTGTACATGTATCATACCCATTGGATGTATAATATATTTTAATAACTTGCTTGTGTACTATATAATGGGATACCACGATATTACATGGTGCATATAGTGGTATCCCATGCAAGGTATGGTGCTACTACCATCTCATATGGGAACAATTGATATTTTTGGATTGTAGCATATACTAAAAGTAGTATGGTTGGATTTTTACCATGGGCCCTGAATGTACACACTTGTTTACTATCCACATTGAATCACACAAGTAATGCATATGTTTACATAACTAAAATAGGTATATACATGTAGATGAATAGGATACTATATGATGGGCTATAGTTATGCATTTTATCCCAATGTATAGTTCAGGTTCTTATGTGTATACATGTACCACCACAGACTCTATATGTTGGACAATTGCCTATGTACCCAATTTATATGTGTATATCTTGGGCCATATATTATCATACATGCCATATCAATGTATATTCCCAATCCATGCATGATGTATACATAAGTTGTATACATGCAATAGTATTATAGTAACCACTATACTGATCTTTATCATGGGATATGTGTATGATAACTTTGTATTCCTATACATACCCAATAGTTATATGGATGGTATCCTATGTACATGTGTAACATAACATGTACTATTATGTTAATACCCATCTATGTACATCTAAGAATGATTAACTATTCTTAGATGTATACCATCTCATAGAAATAATCTTTACACTCTTGTATCATTAATATGGCCATTACATCTATGTAATATGGATGTATAACATGTGCCATAGTTGCATATTATTATGTACCCCATGATAATTAGTAGGGTACACACAACTCAAAAATGTGTTCTAAATAAAGACACTAGGTGAGCACATACCGTAATTAAGAGCACATACTAGGGGTGTATTACACATGGTACTTGAGGTGATGCTAAATAATGTTAAAAGCCATACCTAATAGGATAAACTATTAGATAAAAGGTTATGATAACACCCATATGTGTACCAAATACATATAGGATGTATTATAATTACCCAACAGTTTGAGATAAATGATATATATGTGCTCTTAACATATATCATAAAACATTAATGATATGGAACTACTAATCCAATAGAGTATAACCTATGGATTATGCCATGGGTAGTGAGGGACATGACATTTATCTATGTGAAATTATACCACAGGGTAACGATCTGGTATAATAACACGCCCTTGGATATATCATAAAAATGTGTAGGAATATGTATAGAATGGTGTGTATTGTAAGGTTACATAATACCAAATTACTATAGAACTGACTATGTACAAGGTCAGTAGACAACATTGATTATAAAATGTGCAGTACCCTCAGGGTGTATGCATGTGTGTACCTAGTACCCTGACATCAACGGATTTATGTATAGAGAGTATAGTCTCTCTCTTGTAATACTAAAGATGATATAACCTATATAGACTAGGTACATGTATAGATTGTAAGACATCAGACGGTGGTAGTAAGACATCAGATAGTACGCTCACTAACTTATTAGTGAGCATACTATCTATCCACAGACAAAACTATTCAATCATTTTGGCATTATACCATTCCCTATATAATGTGTTGATTATATATCCCATTTAATCATCATCTTCCTTGTTATATATGCTATCATCCAAATATAAAGGAAACATATATGTTAGGGCCTAAGTACCCTCCATCTTTTAGGTTGATAGGTCAGATTACTTATGCATCCAATTGTATGTATATCATGCCATTACCAGTACATTATGAACTACATTGTAGTATAAAACACGTGTACAGTATAACTTGTATAGTTACATTAAATTCTTGGCATGTATACCAAAATATGGACTAAGGTCTCTATACTTTCGGACCATCTATATGTGTTGGTAATGTTAGGCCTATAATAGGTCATGAGTATGTGTTATATTAAAGGTAATTAATATAACACCAGTATAATGTATTACTATACTATAATGCACCTACTTTAAGAATGCTAATATAATATACCTTATATATGATGTGGTATCCTACTTAATTAAGGCTGATTTTCCTTTTATGTGACTAATACATCTATGTGTGGGAGTGTTGTTATAAAAGAAAGAAGCATATGTACTATAAGTTATGTCTTGGTTATAATTAAGTATGATGGAAAATTTGAGTTGCCAATGCCCACTATGTTGTTGAATTTATACTTGGAATATTTGATGGGAGACCCAATAGGAACTTATCTTAGAGAACCTTCAACAAGATGGAACTATACCCGGGAATGAATAGAATCAAACATACATGGAAGCATAAGAAACAAAATTGAAAAGATAGAAATAGAACACAAAGAGAAAAAGGGTTAGAAGAATGTTGGTCAATAGAAAGAACCATAAGAGAACTTGTCTCTTAGAACCATAGCAAGAATGTTGGTCAATGGAAAGAACCCTAAGAGAACTTGTCTTTTAAAACTCTAACCTTGGGATGCCACAAAGGAAGACTACTCCTTCAATAAGTCAAGTATTCTCAAAGAATATAAAGAAAGCAAGAATGCTCCCAATAATACTCAATAGTATTTCTAAATGAAAAATTCCTTCCCAAGTACATAGAGGGTGCTTATTTATAGGAAAACTTCCTAACTTAATGTCCTAAATAAGAAACTAAATAAAAGGAAACAAATCAATCCCTAAAAGGAAACAAAATAAACTTAGAAAGGTGTTGACTAGATGACCTTCTTTCAAGGAAAACAAGAAGGGAACTAATTAAAACATGATCTAAACATATTGGACCTTATAGATAACGTCCTTCTCCTTATTTTTAAGTGGCACATGGTTGTCACATGGTATTTTAAGTGAGTTCTCCCAACTGGACTTCATGTGGACCTTTGGACACTTCATATTGGGCTTTAAGGAGTAAGACAATGCCTCTTGAACCTTTATGAGACGAAATCTAACTCAACAACATGGGTTCTATTTCTTGAAGGTCTTGGATCAAACAATTCAACTTCATTGCTTTGGCCCTAGCTTTTGTCATCGGGCCTCCAACATCGTGTAATGGATCTTTAGGAACATTAAACTTAAATGTTGGGCCTTTGATATGGGAATTTCGTTCAGCCCCTTGCCTTGTACATTCAGACTTCAAATCTAATCCAATTTCAGCTCCTAAGCCTCCTTTTGCAAGCTCATGTCCATGCAAGTCATATCCTAGGCTTCCTTGAGGCGGATCACACCATGTATGCTTCTCTTCTTGTCTTTCACATGCCCATGGTTGTCTATCAATATTAGTCACATAAAAGGAATATCATATAACATTTATTCATTATGTACCCTATTATCTAATGGTACCTATATTCATATAAGGAACCTTGCTAAATAGGTACATATGTATATATCCATGGTTACATGTGACAATATCATTATTATGTTACTCTTAAAACATGTATAGCATAAATCCCTAGATGTATGCATATTTATATTACCACGTGCATGGATAGAACATCCATTATGGTCTATTACTCCTAACCATAATACCATGGTTGTGCTAATACCTATGTGTCATTGTTGGATATAAGTGCTAACATGTGGTTGGATCCACATAGTTACAAGGCATGTTACTAGATGTATATTTTGGATACCTTATACACTACATTGCAAATTAGTAACTATGTGGATACCTAATAATGTGTATGATACATATATTGTTTAACCAACCATATAACTACCACTATTGTATATGGTTATATAGTACCATGGTGTATAAATGGTTACAGGATTGATTATTACATTCATGGTCACTTGAACTAGTAGATATTAGATATTGTACTGAGTGGCCTTAATTATTCATAACCATTAGGTATATCATAATTTTCAATGACTGTATATATATGCATAAGTACCAACATATTACCTTGCCTGATATATATTATGAATTACTCTATACTATGTACACCATTGTATGGTAATATGTACACCTGTATGGATCATGTAGTTATAAGATTATATGACTATGACCATAGTATAAAGCATATATCATGTAACCCTTGCTGTCAAGAGGTATTAATACCTATTAACAATCACAAACATTTTGGCATGGTACCCATTTGTGTGGTATGACAATACATATACAGCTGTGTACAGTGCATATAATTAGATGTAGTGAAATCATGAAATGTGGTTGAGTGGCTGGTTATGATTAGTGCATGGTATAGGCAACCTAGCTATTAGGGATACTGTTCTCGTGTAACATATTGTCATTAGGTCATATTTGTACATACAATGTCGATATGTAAATTGCATATACTATCATGGATAATAATTATAATTGGTACCATATTGGTCCCTGCTACCGTTTGTTAGTAATTTACAACCCTATCACATGGTATCAACCTTCATATAATGGTACACCTAAAGTTATGATGTTATATCACCTTAGCATCATTTACACTATAGGTATCCATGGTTATCATACTATGCACATGAGTAAGGGCCTGGCCTATACATACCAGTACTCAAATAAGGATATGACATATGCATACACCCCATATGCATGTATATGACATAAATTATACAGCTACCAAATTGTATTTATACATGGCCTTTAGAATGGCAAGGATATGTATCTGGCATAAGTACAATTAAGCCCTGTCATCAGGCATATAGTAATGGAGTATATTTGTACCTTAATACAAATATAGATGTAGTACCCAATGGCTATCATGTTGGTAACTTTTGAATATTTATTACAATAACATATGGCCTCATAATTGTAACATATACACAGTGTTTATGGATATCAGGTATAATAATGTATGTAACCTAGGTACGAGTGAATACCTACCATAGTGGCCAATCAACTTAGATGGTATACAGTATATAAAACCAAACCAGGTGCTTGTTTGGATCTAAGTATGTCCATACTATCCTGTGATAGTTATTAGGGCTCCTCCATATATATCCATGGGTACTAATATGGGATAATACTATGCCATCCACATATCATACAATGTGCTCCACCCAATGTGTGGGTAATTAAAACTAATGCTATCCTCACTTAATTTAGCCAAACCCTTTACATTGGCATTATACCAATGGGTAGTGGTTATATCTATTAACCCGTTATACTAATCCCATTGGGCATGTATAAAAGTATAGCCCACATGCCAATTAAGTGATAGTATATGGTACTCAACACATTATAATACCATTAGGCTGTGGTATCCTGCTCAAACATATGGTGTGATAGCGATTGGAGACATACTAATATGTGTACATATTTTATTATATGTAACATGTATTCCAGCAATTTAGTTCACTTATAAGTGACTTCCAAATATGTAACTAGTACACTTATTAGTCCTATGTTATCCCACAAGTAATATCAATACCATTACCTATGCATACACTCAGTTTGGTGCTACACAAAATGGTTGCATCATTGTTGGCTATCCAGTTATTGGCCATTACATTTGCTATAGGTCCATACTATGCAAATTCAAGCATACTCATTATGTGTATAAATATAATTGATTGTGTCTACATACATATTCCCCCAATCATGGTGTACTTGACATTAAATAGTATTATTGTCTTTACCTACTAATATGGTATATTTTATCCAGAATTACATGCACTATACTACCCAACACAAGTAGTGGCTTACTAAACCATATCTCGATAAGGTTGGATACACATAAACAATAGGTGATGTTGGGTATGTTACACCTATTATATATACAATACTCACAATCAAGTAGTATGGACCTATATATAATATATTGCATCATATCATTAGGTATAATTATGGTAACCATGCATAAATAGAATATGGTACATAATTGACCTCCATATTAGGTTTCTCAAATTGGAATGATTACATTACATGTTAGCATCCATGTAATATAGTCCATATTGAACATGGATGTGGGGTCATTAAATTACTATTGTTAGTACATATGATATATGTTATAAAGCTATGCACATAGTATTCCCATGTGTACTATATGCCTTGGAGTGTTATATGTTGAGTACCATAGTGGCCATACAATGTTGAACACACAAATAGTACATATAATTATGTCCTATATGCAAATATAAGAAGGGGATGACCAAGGATGTACTAATATAGTCATACTGTGTATGGCACCATATTATTCCCATGTTACCATACATGTGTCGTATACAATGTTGGTAAGCTATGTAAACCTAATTACATCTATATTAGTAACTAAAAATTATATGTATGGCACATATACAATTAGACATTGGAATGTCATTTGTTCCCTAGTATAGCACCATTATACTTGTAATAGTGAATGATACCTTAGCAGATTCTTATAGCAAAGTATCCACTAGTGACATATAGTCTGCTATGTATATGCATTGACTAGAAGATGCATATGCCAATTATACAATATCCATGATGGATATGACTTATACATATTGATTGTATAAGGCTATAGTACAAATGGATCATGACGATGCTATACGCAGGTAGTGCATATTTAGACATACTAATATTTAATTGTTCCCAATGGCATGTATGATATGCATAAGGCACACATCCCTTATAGTATATAGGTATCCTAATGGTATTATTGCACGCCTACTAGTATGCTCCACATCTTGGAGTATAATGTAACTAATTAGGGATGGTAATACATGGTAAGTTAGTACGGACAGTTACCAGGTATTTAATATATTGCATCCTACTATTGTTATGGGAGCATCCCACTAAGTTATGTCATGCCATAACATGATAGTACCAAGGTATATGCATAGGATGGTATATCCATTTAGTGTTTGGATATATGATCTACAATAGTTATGGCATATCCATACAGTGTTTGGATATACTCTCATCTATGCCAACCAGGTTATGGAAATCTAAACCCTAATGAGGTTTAGATATATTATGGTA
>JANQBM010000007.1:23648981-23659085 GCA_025594535.1 Erythroxylum domingense | reverse complement strand
TAGTCATCCTAATTTTTCGTGTCTCAATTAGTCTTGTCACTAGACATTTTTTCTAATCCAAAAATACCCCAAATTTTCAGAAATTTTTGAAATGTCCGAAATGTCACCAAAAATGTGAAATTAATTCTAATACAATTTTCAAGACAAATAATCCACAATCAATATTTTTAATCACATTAAAAATCACTTATACCTGGAAAATATCAATGAATGCATGTACAATTATATTAATGTGCAAAAATCAATATTCGCATGTATGTGTACATTATGCATAAGTATGAATTATACTTCCTACTTTCTTAGTAACCTCTTATAAACACTATTTTAACCTTATCCTAAATAACAGAATCAATTATGATCTATGCTATATAAAGGCATTGAGTTGCAATAAATTATATACATCCTGTGAAGCTTTTTATCTTCTATTGTTTGAGTAATCTATTAAGAACGCTTTGCTTATTTTATTCAATGCCAAGCTTTTGTCCTTCGTGAGTTGATATATTCGAGTACTTCACTGATTCATTTGAGAGAATCAAAGATTTTATTTTCTATTAAAAGTTTTGTAGCCTTTTTTTTTGGTGAGATTGAGTGTTTTGTGTGTCATTTGAGTTCTTCATTCAAGTCTTTCGATTCTAAGTGTTTTTAAATGTTAAGGAGTACTTTAAAATTTTCTAATGATGACTTGAAATTCTTTGTTTAATTTATTAATTTATTAAATAACCTAATTTATAGTTATTATTTACATGATCAACCAAGTTTTTGTTATAAAAATATACTATTAGAATTTTATTTTTGTAATTTATTAAATATATTTATTTTATAATAATATATATCTATTCATCTTATTATAATAATATTCATAATATAATTTAAGAATGTTTGAGGAAACCCTATTATTGTACAACATCAACAATAACATTCTACTATAAATCTTGTTGAGATGCTGGGTTTAAAAAAGTACAGTAATACGTAACCTTATCCTTAATTAATAAACATGTTGTTTTCGACATATCAAAATAAAAATGGTTTTGAGAAGTGTAAAACTCTATTATTGTATCTATATAAAATTCGACAACATTTAAATCTTTCTTTTAATTTTCGTGACGTTTTGTATTTTTAAACTTTAAGAATCGTAAAAAATAACTTCTTTTAATATTTTTCAAATTTTTACAAAGGTGAATTAGATTATTTCTAATATATGTATAAAATTTTAGGTTAAAATTTTAATTATTAAAAAATTATTATAATTAAATGAAAATAGCTTATATAAAATAAAATTATAACATGATTAATACTTTATTAATAATTTAAGATATTGTAAATAATGTATTCATAAATCAATTATTATTTAAAAAATGTTATAGCAAATTTAAATTTATCACTTTTCAAAAAAAATAAATTTATTACTTTTTTTGTTTTTTGATTTTCAACTTCTTTCATTCGGTGCAAAAGTTTTTTCTGAAAAACATTTCTCCTCACCCGTAGACATGTCAATGAGTTAGATTGGGCCTTTTCTTTGATGGCTCGCAGGCAGGCTTGTAGCCCGTGTGAGTCGAGATGAGCTAGCCCGTGGCCCTGATTATGACTCGACAGGCCACGGGCAAGTCAGGTCGGCCCAAATCGGACCATCCATTTATTTTTTATTAAAGAAAAATTTAAAACAACGTTGTTTTAAAAAAAATGAACGGATTACAAGTCAGGCCGGGTCAATCTGTGATCTGACCTGAGCGAACTATGATTAACTCGCGATCCATTCAATTCGAGCTAAAATTAAGCTGGGTTAAAATTGTGATTCCTACCCGTATCAAACAAACTACTTACCTAACAAGCAGTTCTTGGTCTTTATAAGTCAACGAGTTTAGGCTCAGGCCTATTACATTACACGCAGAAGCATCCTGTGTCCTCGCAATTTCCCAAGCCAGGCAAAAGCAGGTCAAGTCAATAACTTAAAGCATCTTGTGTAAAGTTCCTCGCAATTTCCAAAGCAAGGCAAAAGCAGGTCAAGTCAATAACTTAACATTTTAATAAATAACAACGAAAACAACTTGAAGTCTTCATAAACACCATCCCTGACTCCTCAAGTTCATGCTACTTCACAGCAGTTTGAAGCTTTCTCATCTTCTTATAATCTCTGAACTTTCCATCTGAGATTTCAGATTAGCTGAGAAAATGGCTAGTGTCAGGCTTGGAGACAACATAGGAGTTGGGGAAGAGGTGATCAGGAAAGCATGTAAAATAGCCATGAAAACCCACAAGTCCCCGGAGAAACAATATCTTTCCGAAAAACTGCGCAACTCATCTGCAGTTGTTTTCAGCTTCCCTGCTCGGAATTGGCTTGTTAACGAATGGTTCCAAGGAAGTCCCTTTGGAACCACTACGGTTGACCTTGACCTGTTTCCTTGTCTCAAATATATAGGTCTGAATGAGATCGCTACTGTAAATGATGCCTTTCTACGAAGATTCAAAGCTGTTCTTGACAATCCAAAGTTCAAAAGTGAGGTACATAGTTTTATTAATCAGTTCTGCTTACTATGGTTATAGGGTGTGTCTGATTTTGTGATCTCTTTGTGCTAGTTTTATTAATCAGTTCTGCTTACCATGGTTATAGGGTGTGTCTGATTTTGTGATCTCTTTGTGCTGGATATTTTGTGCTGCATCTGTAATTTGTTCTGTTGACTAGATTGAATGTCGTATGTGATCCGGTCAAGAGCTGGTGGAGTTGATCTTTGTATTAGTTTATGTATGTGTACTGCTGAAATGATGGACTGTTATAGACTTTCTGGGTCTTGATGCTATAACTAATAGGACTGCAGAATCTCAATAAGTCTAACAACAATCTCAGGGAAGAAATTTTTACTAGTTGAAGAGAGTTAAATTGAAACATCGAACAAGTTAGCAAACGCCTTTTCATAATCATATCTGTTTCATAAGTTCCACAGAAGCTAAAGGCTAATTGTACTGTTTAACATAAGAAAGAGTACTACTCTTTATAAAACAGAGTGATGAGCACTCCGATCAAGTGATTAGCTGTTAACCTGAAGCAGTGGTTTCCGATAATATCAGGTGGAAGCAGTCGTGAAAGATGGGAGGCAAGTTGTGTTTACAGGACATTCTTTGGGAGGGCCTGTTGCCATTCTAGCCACCATTTGGTTCTTGGAAGAGTACCAACGATCAGGTCCCAGCAGAGCAGGACCTATCTGTTTGACTTTCGGTTCTCCCCTTGTTGGTGATAAAATTATGAACCATGCGTTGATGCGCGAAAACTGGTCTCGTTACTTCATTCATTTTGTTATGAGGTATGACATTGTCCCAAGAATTTCACTGTCTCCTCTTTCGACTATTCAGCAGCAGCTACAGCAGATTCTCAATTTCTTCAATCCAAAGTCCCATTCCTATAAGCAAGAACCTGTGCAAGAAGCTCCAGTTTTCTATGAAAATGTGATAAGGAATGCATCATCTGTTGCTAGCTACACTGCGGCTAAGATGATGGGAAGTTCAAATTTGATGTTGGAGACTGTATCAAACATCATTGAACTAAGTCCTTATAGACCCTTTGGGACTTACATCTTCTGTGCAGGAAATCAGAAACGTATTATGATAAAGAACTCAGATGCTATTTTGCAGCTTCTTTTCTATTCCTCTCAGTTGAGCTCTTTGGCGGAGCGAGACAGCATCGCCCTTAGAAGCATTAAGGATCATTTGAACTACGTAAATGAGCTTCAGGAGAGCTCAGCAATGCAGACTGTAACATTATTGGATAATAATCATCTTGAGACACTTCCATTGTCTTCAGATGGTGTCAACAATGCAATGGTTTGCATAGCCTTAAATGACTTAGGCTTGGTAAGTTCAGCTCCTTTCATAAGATTTATCAGTTTTAACTCTTTGTTCATCATATGTTATCTATTTTTATGCAAGTTAATGTTAGTCGCTTGAGGTTTTAATTTAGGAAGTATATAACATCGCATTATAGATGAAAGTTTGATTTTAATAACCGTTGTTCTGTGGTTGCAGAGCTCAAGGGCTAGATTGTGTCTCCGCGCAGCTGAGGAGTTGGAGAAGCAGAAGAAAAGGAATCAAGAAGCAATAGTTAAAAAGTGCGACGATATTGAGAGAGAGCTAAAAAAGCTAGAGGCGTACAAAAGCAAATGTGAACTGAACAAGATAGGATATTATGATGCGTTCAAGATGTCCAAATCTGAGGATGATTTCAAGGCTAATATTGCAAGGCTAGAACTGGCTGGTATCTGGGATGAGATCGTCGAAATGCTGAAAAGATATGAACTCCCTGACAACTTTGAGGCACAGAAGACGTGGATTGATCTTGGAACTAGATATCGTCACATCGTTGAGCCATTGGATATCGCAAATTACTATCGACATTTGAAGAATGAAGATACAGGAGCCTACATGAAGAGAGGCAGACCAAAAAGGTATCAATGTACACAAAGGTGGAGGGAATATGATAAGAGGATGACAAATCAATCACTGGAATCGTGTTTCTGGGCTGAGGTTGAGGAGCTCTGCCTTAAAAGCAGGCCAGAAACTAAAGAGAGCATTATGCGTCAGATTAATGAACTTGAGAATTGGATTCGAAACCGCGAAATAGGTAAGGATGTTCTCCTGGAGGATTCAACCTTCATGAAGTTGTTGAAACAGCATTCCCTGGCCAACATGGTTCAAAATCTTACAATTCAGTGATTGTAAAACAATTTTGCTCGAGGAGCAAGTTGAGGGTGTGTAATAGTATTTGTCTTGTGTGAGCTTCTTCCATGGACTAGGAATATTGCTCGACTATTTGATGTTCACTTCACTGTTCTACCAATTAATGCTGCATGTCATTTGTCTTGTGTGAGCTTCTTCCATGGACTAGGAATATTGCTCGACTATTGGATGTTCCCTTTACTGTTCTACCAATTAATGCTGCATGTCTTCTCAAATTAGATAGTTATTGTTTTCACGTAAAATAGATATATAACAACCATTTCATTTGATGTATGAAGAAGCTTTTCCATGTCCGAAATAAAATCTTTCTGCTAACGGGATTGTTAAACGATGAGCATTGTGAAGATGTCAGCACAGCATACCCTTACTTTTCTACTTGAGATCATTGTGAACCGATTGCCTCAGTTTCACTATGAACTTTCATTCGTCCAGTCCACGAGGCATACGCTTTATACTCAACCAAGAACATTGAAACTTACCGAACAAATCTTAAATGATGAACACTGAATAGCATCTTTACGAAGTCATTCCTCAATGTTTAGCATCAAGTGTGGCATTTGGCCTTGGCTGGTTCAATATGCTCTAATAGAGATGAAATATTTGGAAGTAGGCTGTAAGCTCCTTTAATGCATTTTGGCAGTAAGAGCACTCTTTGTAATTTGCTGATCAAATAGCATACCCTTAACAAGGAAACATGAAAGTATCACTAGGTAAAAATGCAATACATAAATTTTGAAAAGACCGGAATCGTTCCAACTCTAAGATGGAGTTATACAGTAACAGTTATGTCGTTTGGCAGTTGACAGTAATGACAGTTGATAATTATAGTAAAGACAAGTATGTTGGTTGATACAACAGCCCCTCCTAGCAGTCATAATAATTATACCAAACTCTTGTCTGGATACTCTGTAAAAATAACATAAAACTCCTAACAGTCATATTAATTATACCAAGCCTACTGAGAAACAATGTTACTCTGGGGTGGCATAAACTGGTCTTGATTAAATGTCCCAAATCTAAAGCATTTCGATGATGCTCGTGATGCTAAGGCATTGGAAAACTTCTTCTGGAATGTGCAACAATATTTTGATGATTCTAGAGTTCTTTGAAACGAAGAAGGTCGTGGTAACCAGCATGTATTTGGTGGGAGACGCCAAATTACAGTGGAGAGCCCAAATTAACGGTGACTTAAATGCTAGAAGACAGTGGAATGACACATGGAAAGTATTGGTTCATGCATTGAAGGGAAATTTCCTTCCTTGCAATACGTCGTGGTTTAAGTCATTACAAAAGTTACAATAAGAGGAGACAATTTGTAAATATGTAAAGGCATTCAATTCATTAATGTTAGACATTCCGAACACGACGGAAAAGGTTGAACTGTTTTTCCGAAAATTAATAGATTTAATTAAAATTTACGAGGTCATAATGGTCCCTGAGATCAACTTATCATCTCCTCCTCATGCTAATAGTTAGGTTATCTGCAATTTCCCTTGCTAGAAGGTTGAGTTGGATATGATGTGTCATCTCTTGAAGAATCTGCTCCGCACTTCTACTTTGTTGTCTGAAAATCATAAAATTCCTTTCTTTTCAAACTTCATAAATCATTGAAACCCAGCTTATCTTAAGTACTTTGTATTCTGTCGGTTTTCCATCCGTACTTTCACTAGCCAAATGATAGTTTCCTACCATGAATCACTTGAATAATAAGCGTTCAGAATTGGCCTAGGTAACTTAGACCCGAACTCAATTAAAAAAAGACATTATTTTATAATTTTAATTTTTAAAAAATTATTTCAAAAAAATTGACGATGCGAGCCCATGAGCTTACCCATTGTCATCCCTAATCCCAAAACTAGTGCCGCCCAATTCACTCTAAGTTATTGATCGTTTGCAGCTTTTCATAATAAACTAACCTATTTTTCCAGTCATCCACTTGATTTCGTCTTGTTTCCCTTATTGCCATCTTGGTGCTTAGTTCATAATGAGATCAGCCCCTGCTACTATGGAAAGGCCAAATCCACATGTTACTTTATATAAAACTGCTCGCTTTAGTGTTGGAATTCACCAGTCGTCTCAGATGTTGTAACTCCTCGACCTTTTATAGAGGTCTCCTGCAATATTAGTAATCAAACCAAAAATTAGTTTTACTACCATCCCTAATTTCATGGAACATCAGGCTTTGCTTCCACTGTCTTGTGTTTAGGGTTTCCCTGAAGAAAAACTTTATTGCCTATGGATCATTTTTTTTCTTGTGGAGATTTTAGAGGTAGTTAAGATAACTATTAGAACAAAAATAGGGGAGACTTTTCACTATCAACATCTCAATAATTCATACTATATATAATTTGAATGAAAAATTACCTTAAATGATCTCAACTAGTTTTCAACATTGTAAAAGTGAAAGGGAAGATCAACCATCTCATAAGTAAATGGTTGAAACTGGAGGATCTTTAGTAAAGCATGGAAAGAAGAAGATTTCATGATTATAGCATGGTTATGAAACTCTATGAGACCAGAGATTAATATTACATATATGTTCTTGACTATTATCAAGGATATTTGAGATCCAATCCAATAGACGTAGTTTGAGGCTAAAGATATAGCCCAAATGTACTAGTTTGGATAAAGATTATGGCTAAAAAATCAAGGAGTAGAAAGGTTATCAAATGTGTGAATCAGTTGAAATTCTTATGGTAAGAACTTGACCACTAAAGGGTTTTAAAAACTAAATGTCTTAAAGATGCAAGTATTTTAAAAGACTTTATTATGTAAGACCGAGTCCATGGTTTTTTTGTTAAACTTAATCTAAAATTTAACCAAGTAAAAATCCAAATTTTTGGAAAGCATGAAGTTCCATACTTTAATGAGGTTGTGGCCTTAGTTCACAAAGAAAAAAGTAGAAGAAACCTGATGCTTAAACCATAAAACGCGGATAACTCCACTCTGGCAGCTATGTTAATTGACCACTAACAACTTTAGCCTATATTAATCGACCACTAACTTATATAGGTTAACCAATTCCCCTAAAAACATGATTTTAATAACTTCATATCCTCAAACTCAATTTGTTTAATACAATTATGATTTAAAAAATTCCTAAAATGTTCCCTAAATAGTGGTTAAAAGATTAATAGGTTTTTCTCTTAAAAACAAAAATGTTAACACCTCTTAATAAATGAAAAGACTCATATAATGAATTGATATGAAATGTTTATGCATATTTAGCCTTTAAGATTACCAAACTCACAAAGTGAGATCGCAAATGATAGTAAAATACAAAATGACATTAATGTTCCTTATCCTTGTTTGTTGTATGACCTAATCTTTGCTTTATAAGTTGTAGACTTCATCTCTTCTTTTATCAACTTCACGAAGTGTTGTCTTGAGTTATGCATGGTTTCATGTTATTCTTATAAAGCTTCTCTTAAAGGTACCAAACTCATTAGTAGGATTTATGTTTTTTATTATTAAAATATTAATTGTAACCTCGCTTGGTTTAAAAAGTGTCTCTGGAACAACTTTTGCCAACTTTTGGATTATGGATTCAGAAATTACCTACTATATCACCCACTCATCATACTTTTTTTTTTACATATTTACCATGTCTAAGCAATAGAAAAATAGCTAGCTAATGGTTTATTAACCATCTTAGCAAGCATAAGAGATGCAAAGATCAGTCTATTAATGACCTTAAATATTTTTTATATATAAATTATCTACAAATATGATCTCCATCACTAACTCACTTGAGCTTTGAATTATTATATGATTTTTATTGTAATTATTGTGTATTTCAAGGTAAGGATTTAGAGAATATGATTGGACATGTTAGAGTATATGATTAATTTTACTATGTTGAATTGAAATTATCAAGTATGATTAAAGATAGTTTTTCTCACCCTTTTTTTTCATCTAATAAAGAGAAATTTTGGCTTTGCTATTGTTAACTTAAACATCTATCCTTTAGAACCATTAAAATTTTGTTTCCTTTATTTAAGGGTCTAAACATTGATTATTTTTATTGTGAAATATGTGAACTTATCAAACACAAACATGTATCTTTTCCGATTAGTATTCAAATAAGTTTTATCCCTTTTATCTCATCACAATGATATTTGGGGTTATTTATTCAAGATTAGAATTGTTATATGACTTTTTATCATAATTATTATTTATTTCAAAGCAAGGATTTTGAGAAGATGATTGCACCACCTTAAAAATTGAACCTATCAAGCAACATTAAGAACATTTTATGTCACTCTCTTTTTATGTAATAAAAAGAAAATTTGGTTTCACTATTGTCATCTTTTCCAATTAAGAATCAAAGAAGTTCTATCCCTTTGTATCTCATTCATAATTATATTCGAGGTCCTTTTATTGTTTCTAATATTTTTGAAGTAAAATAGTTTGTTTCTTTTATTAATAACTATACTCATGTCATTTAGATATTTTTACTCAAACACAAATTTGTTGTTAGTACTATCCTCCCAAATTTTGATTCCATGATTAAAAATCAATACAGGGTCGATATCAAAGGATTTAGGTCTATTTACATTAGGGAGTATTTCAATTAAATCCTAACTCCATACTTAAAAAAAAAGGATTATACAGAACTCATCTTATGTCAATACCTTACAATAAAATAGAGTAGCAAAAAGAAAATAATGGTCACCGCTTTGAATCATCCTAAACCCAAGCCTTCTTTTCTAAAATGGTGTACCTAAGTTCTTTTGGGAGGAAGCAATATTCATAACTACTCTTCTTATAAACCATTTGCCTTCAAAAAATTTTGGATTAAAGAGTCTAATAGAAATCCTCTCGATACTCTATCTTGATCTATAAACTACAAGAAACCTTATTTCTAGGTTATTTAGATATGTGTCATTTACCCATGTATATAGCCAAAATCATGAAAAGTTATATACAAAGACTTTAAAATACACGTTTGCTGGTGACTTTTCAACTCAAAAAAGGTACAAGTCTTACAACCCTTTGTTAAAAAAGTTTTATGTCTCACAAATGTTACTTTCAGTGACATAAGTCTTATTCCATCACTCCTAAGGGAGAATTCAACAATACAAGAAAAGAACAAGAGGGATCTTAGAGATTTCTTCTTGCTTGATTTGTCATCTTCCTCTAAACGTATATTTAAACCTATATCTTAAAATCACTAAGAAAACACATATTTGCACACCACACCCACCGCCCCCCCCCCTTCTCATTTCTTTTTTTCAAAGTTTTTTAATTTGTTATTTAATTAATCTTTTATTGTGATTTTTAATTTTTAATTTTTAAAATAAAATAAATATTTTATTACTAATAATAACTATACATTAAATAAAAATTAAAAATAAATTATTTTATTTAAATTTATTT